>OVBL01000566.1:0-12470 GCA_900406555.1 Pseudoturritis turrita
TGTTTTCTTAGTGATTTCACCAGCATATCGTCTATATAAACCTCCATTGTCTTTCCGAGTTGACCGGCAAACATCTTGTTCACCAGTCGCTGGTACGTTGCTCCGGCATTTTTAGACCAAACGGCATCACCTTGTAGCAATATATTCCACGATCAGTTATGAAAGCGGTCTTCTCGCGGTCGTCGGGGCTCATCAAGATCTGGTTGTAACTAGAGACGACATCCATAAGGATAGTAGTGCATTCCCTGCCGTTGCTTCAATTAGGCGATCGATATGCGGAAGGGGGAAGCTGTCTTTTAGACAAGCTTTATTCAAGTCAGTGAAGTCCACGCATACACGCCATTTTCCATTCTTCTTCTTGACCACCACTGGGTTAGCCAGCCAATCCGGGTACTTCACCTCAGTTATCAAACCAACGCGCATGAGTCTTTCTACTTCATCGTTGACTGCTTTGGCTCTGTCTGGCCCAAGCTTTCTCCTTTTCTCCTTCACTGGTTTGAACATTGGGTCAACGTTCAGTTCGTGGTTTGTTATGCTGATGTCGATGCCATGCATATCTTCTGTTTCCCACGCGAAAGTGTTGATATTTGTCCTCAAGAATGCAACGAGTTCTTCTTTGATCTTTTCATCTAACATTGCTCCAATTTCCACGAATCGCTCTGGATGTTCATTGTCGACACAAACTGATACGACGGGATCGCAAGTTGGCTTAGATACTTCTTCCTTGCGATCTTTCGCAATCTGTAATTGCTATAATAATTTGGAAAGCTCCTTCACCGGTTCTCTGTTAGTCTTCATCTTCTTGCATTTTGAACTTGCCGTCGGATAGGTTACCTGGTTTCTGAGCTTGTGTGCGGCGAGGAAGCAGACACGAGACTCTTTTTGGTTTCCTCTAATCGTTTTCCCTCCGTTTAGTGTAGGGAACTTGAGGCAGAGGTGGTAGGTTGAAACGGCGGCGCGCATGGAATTCAACCAAGGGGTTCCCATGATGATGTTGTAGATCGCCGGGTGATCAGCTACGGAGAATTCGACGATTTTTGTAACTTCGCCAGCTTGGACAGGCAGCTTGATTGTCCCAGTAGTCATGGTGGTTTCTCCAGAGAATCCAGTCAGGGGTTTGGGAGTAGATATCACTTCGGACAGGTCCACATTCATTCTTCTGAGAGTCCGAGGAAAATTACGTCCATAGTGCTCCCAGTGTCCACCAATACACGTGCTACGTTGCAGTCGTTGATAATTAATTTGATCACGAAAGGGTCATCATGTGGTCTGTCGATTCTGATCGTCTCCCTTTCCTCGAATGGTATCACATCGTTTGGAAACTTTGATGGTTTAGACCAGTTGATGCTGACGTCTGTCCTTCTCTGGAATGCTTTGATTGACGAGACGGTATCTGAGCAATAGTGAGATCCTCCCATTATCATGCTTATCCTTCTTCTTGATCCGGAGGGCGGCGCCTCGTCATCCCTTCTATCGCGCTTGGTGTGATCTTCTTTTGTCAGGTCGGGTTTGTATGTGTTCGCGTCCATCTCGAAATCCTTGAGGCTGATGTTTCCTCCCACCTCACCAGCTGCTAATTTTTTAGCAAGCTTCAAACCTAGCATTCGGCAGTTCGCGGTGGAATGTCCATAGATGCGATGGTGTTCGCAGTATGCTGTTTCGTCGTAAGAGCTTTCGCCTTTGGTCCAGGTGCTCCATGAATTTCTTCCGCGGCCACGGCCTCTTCCTCTATCGTAGCCAGGTGCATCGATTTGATAGTTATGGGCTCCTCGAAAACCGCCCTCGTGTTGCACATAGCCGAAACCTTGACTATTCCTTTTAGTGTTAGAAGGGGTGGAGACTTGGGAAGAGTGGTTCGCTGCCTTTGCCTTCCCATATTTCTCGGTTAGGATCTTCATCTCTTATTCTTCGGTGATGAAGTCTGCAGCTCGATGCATTGCATCATGTATCGTCGTGGGGGTGTTTAGCACGATTTCTTTGCAAAAATCGGAGTTGAACCAGAGTGCTCGCTTCAGGGCTACTAAGGCTGCTTTATCGCTCTGGCCTTCCACTTTGGACATGACGGCTTTGAATCTTCCAATAAAACTCCGGAGTGTTTCATTCTGCCCTTGAGCCAGGGTCCACAGATCGGCGTCGGATGTTCCGGGATCCATGAACATGGAGTAATGCTTCAGGAACGCCGCTGACAGTTGGTTGTAGCTGTTGATGGAGTTCCGTAAAAGTCTGGAAAACCACTGGAGCGCCGGTCCCTTGAGATGCTCCACGAAGAGAAGGCACTGTCCGGCGTTTTCCTTGAAATTCGAGCGTCCCATGGCTATAACGAAAGCCGTCAGATGTTCCTTTGGATCGGTCTTTCCCTCATAGATCGGGACTTTCATCTTTCCAGGGTATGGAATTCTTGTGCTAGTAATCCGTGCTGTGAACGGGGTGTTCTGTGCTTCCTCCAGTACACGATCTATCTCCGACACCTTGCTAGTCGCTTTGTGCATCATGGATCGGACAGCTTTTATGTCGGCAGCTGCTCGATCCATATCTACTCGCATCATAGCCATCTCTTCTTTCTGGGCTCGGACTCCTGCTCTGCGCTCTTCGTTGATCCGTGTTTGTTCGGCCCAGATTATGTTCTCCTCCTCCTCGGTTAGCTCTTGATCTCCTTCAAGGATGGACTCGCATCTTTCGGCTCGGTTCTGGCCAGCTACTAAGTGTTCGGGGTTATCATGGCTCTCTACATTTTGCTCCATTCGATTCTCCTCTTCCAGATTGATGATTGGGGAAGGCTCCTCTTTGATCAGTGTGTCGCTTGCTCCTTGCATTCTGGAGGCTAGGTTTGCTGAGGTTTGATGGAGTGGCGGCAATCTCCCACGGGTTCGTGACGGGTTGAGCGGGATTGAGAAATCTAGGGCCGTTGGGTTGAGGCGCCTCCCGACTCGTCTTGTTGGATCCAGACCTGAGCCTATCCCACAGGTTCGACTCATCGTCGTCAAAGCCTTCAGCTCCCCCGTCATCGTGTTGTTGAGTTTGTCTTGCTACTCCGCCTTATTGAGCAGTATCTATTGCATGGCCTTCATCTCTGTGAGTGCTATTGAAGTCTCCCCAGCATCCTTGGATTGGTTCGTCTGATCCTCCATGCCGACATTCCTAACATTAGTAGCGTCCTGCTCTCCGTCGTCGGCCATCGTCCTTCAGATCGGTTTTGCGGTGGTTTTTCGGTGTAAGATAATTTCAACCCCCTCCTTTTAGAGCCAAATTGTGGGAGTGTAAATCCACGCCAATTGAATTTGTCACGTCTTTTAGAGAGATCCGAAACTTCTGAGTAGAAACCACCAAGAACAAAAACATAGATCCAAAGATGGTCTTTTATTAAGCTGCTTAGAAAGCTTTTTGCATGAGAGCAAAAGTATAGAGTTTTGCAA
This sequence comes from Pseudoturritis turrita, assembly GCA_900406555.1. Classification (NCBI taxonomy): domain Eukaryota; kingdom Viridiplantae; phylum Streptophyta; class Magnoliopsida; order Brassicales; family Brassicaceae; genus Pseudoturritis; species Pseudoturritis turrita. The sequence continues at coordinate 3,414 of OVBL01000566.1, forward strand.
GGTAAATTGCGGATCCCCTTTTTTAGAGGGTTTACATGTGTATATATACAAGTTTTACTCGGCTAAGCTCATGTCTAAAGAGATAAGGAAGATTTCCTAATTTCTTGGGATTTCCATTTAGCAAAGCCTGCCACCGCCATGGACTTTGATTCATGGGCTTTAACCTTATCATATCTCTTTAGTGGGCTTGAATCCGTGGGCTCGTTGTTTCGGCCCAATTTCCTATCGTTGAACCTTGGCTCGGTTGACATCATGGCTCACGACTCGGGTGACGCCATGGCTCACGGTTCCGGTGACATCATGTCTCACGGCTTGGGTGACGCCATGATTCACGGTTCGGGTGACATCATGGCTCATGGCTCGGGTGACGCCATGGTTCACAGTTCGGGTGACATCATGGCTCACGGCTCGGATGACATCATGGTTCACGGTTTACGTGACGTCATGGCTCACGGCTCGGGTGATGCCATGGTTCATGGTTCGGGTGACATCATGGCTCACGGCTCGGGTGATGCCATTGTTCACAGTTCGGGTGACATCATGGCTCACGGCTCGGGTGACGCCATGGTTCACGGTTTGGGTGACATCAATGGCTCACGGCTCGGGTGACGCCATGGTTCACGGTTCAGGTGACATCATGGCTCACGGCTCGGGTGACGCCATGGTTCACGGTTCGGGGATGCTTCGTGTCATTGTTCGGGTGGCGACAACTTCGATCTCCTTGCCTTAACCTTGATCCGTTTGACTTGACCCCAATCCAAATTTTCCTTCAGGGTTAGGGATCCCGATCCAACTCTTCAGGGTTAGGGATCCCGATCCAACTCCTTCACGGTTAGGGATCCCGATCCAACTCCTTCAGGGTTAGGGATCCCGATCCAACTCTTCCTTCACGGTTAGGGATCTCGATCCAATTATTTCACGGTTAGGGATCCCGATCCAACTCCTTCACGGTTAGGGATCCCGATCCAACTCCTTCACGGTTAGGGATCCCGATCCAACTCCTTCACGGTTAGGGATCCCGATCCAACTATTTCTTCATAGTTAGTTATCTCGATCCAACTCCTTCACGGTTAGTGATCCCGATCCAACTCCTTCATGGTTAGGGATCCCGATCCAACTCCTTCACAGTTAGGGATCCCGATCCAACTCCTTCACGGTTAGGGTTTCCGATCCAACTCCTTCATGGTTAGGGATCCTGATCCAACTCTTCCACGGTTAGGGATCCAGCTACTAGTGCTTTTTCATACTTAGCCATTTTTCAATCGTTGATTCTCAAGAGGTGGAATCTTACCCCAACAGATGCACGTCCCAGCCACTTCACCGTGGGTAGTGACGCCCATTCCGTTTGCAGTACCAGGGATCGGGGTACACGACCCAACTTCTTCACTGTGGGTCGTGACCCCCGATCTGTTTACTGTTCCATGGATCGGGGTACATGACCCAACTTCTTTGCCGTGGGTCGTGACACCCGATCCGTTTGCTGTTCCAGAGATCGAGGTACACGACCCAACTTCTTCACTGTGGGTCGTGACCCCCGATCCGTTCACCGTTGCATGGATCGGGGTACACGACTCAACTTCTTTGCCGTGGGTCGTGACACCCGATCCGTTTGCTGTACCAGGGATCGGGGTACACGACCCAACTTCTTCACGGTGGGTCGTGACCCCCCGATCCGTTCACTGTTCCATGGATTGGGGAATACGACCCAACTTCTTTGCCGTTGGTCATGACACCCGATCCGTTTGCTGCTCCATGGATCGGGGTACACGACCCAACTACTTCACTGTGGGTCGTGATCCCCGATCCGTTTGCTGTTAACTTCAAGAGGGGAGATATTGACCCCAACAGTAATTGACCGACATTTACCTATAAATAGGAAACAAAACCTTATAGTTAGTGTGAGCGTCAAAATTTACACAACTAAATTTGGTAATGGAAAATTAGGGATTCGACAAACTTCTATGTAAAGAAACCAAGAACAGAGATCCAAAGATGGAGATTTTATTCAAGCTGTTTTGAAAGCTATTTGTAAAGTAATAAGTGTTTTGCTAGGTCAATTTTTGGATTCCTTTTCTCAAAGGGGTACATGTCTATTTATACGAAAACAAGTCGGCTAGGCCTTTTTCTAAAGGAGAAAGGAAAACTTTCTTATTCTTCGGGATTTCCTTTCTTTTTTGGTTGGTTCGGATGTGGGCTTCTTACTTGCTACTTTGGCCCAACCAAACCCTTGTGGCCTGTTGCCTCGTCCCAACTTCACTGGGTCATCGGCGAGTTGGCTCGTCGCTTGTCCTGCCTGCTACTCCCAATGCCGAGCCAGAGGATTGATTTGCCGACATGTTGGCTCATCACCGTTTGTTTGTTTGGCCACATGTTGGCTCGTCACCATTCGTTGGTTTGCCAACATGTTGGCTCATCACCGTTCGTTGGTTTGCCAACATGTTGGCTCGTCACTTGTTTCCTTTATTGCCTAGCCAAGATTTTGGCTCATCTCTTGCTTCTTCTACTGCCTAGCCAAGATATTGGCTCGTCACCATTTCTCCCTGCTGCCGAGCCAACAGGGGCTTGGCTCGTCTCCTGCTTCTTCCACTGCCTAGCCAAGATATTGGCTCGTCACCATTTCTCCCTGCTGCCAAGCCAAGATGTTGGCTCGTCACCATTTCTCCCTGCTGCCGAGCCAACAGGGGTGTTGGCTCGTCTCCTGCTTCTTCCACTGCCTAGCCAAGATGTTGGCTCGTCACTACCTCTTCCTGCTACCGAGCCAAGTTTGGCTCGTCGCTTACTTTCCTTTGTCGCCGAGCCAAGTTTGGCTCGTCTTCTCCTTCCCTTGTTGCCGAGCCAAGTTTGGCTCATCTTCTAATGTTTGGCTCGTCGCCTAGGCTTTTTCTCCATACTTAGTATTTTCAGCAGTTGATCTTGATAGGGTGAAAACTGACCCCAACAGTTATCCCCCCAGCTCGGCAGTATTATTGGTAACAGTGACGAGGTGAAGAGTCAGGATCGAGATCAACGTTCTTTGGGTTGCCTAGCCAAATCTGCAGTGAAGTTGTTATCTGGGCATTTATACATGCCGAGCCGAACTGATAGTGTTACCGAGGTGTTTCATTTCTGAGCCAACGCTGGAGTATCATGTCGCCGAGGCAACTCCATGTCGTGCTGCCAATTCATCTTGTCACTTGCGTTGCCGAGCCACTTTGGCTCGTGATATTAATTTAGGTTGTCATTTTGCCGAACCGACACCTTTGTCATGTTGCCGAGCCAACTTATCACTCGTATGACCGAGCTGTTTTGGCTCGTCGTCTTGCCGTATGCTTAGACTGCCATTCCGTTGAGCCATCTTCTTCTGATATGCTGCCGAACCATCCCAATAAGTGATTCGTCTTTGGCTCGGCAGTAATGTTGGCTTGAAGTATATCTTATCATGATTACAACTTTATTGGGAACTGTAAACATTTTTGCATGTTCCCGAGGCCGCGTGCTGTACTTTCATGCGTCTTTATATTCAGATCCTCGTCTCGCTCCTCATAACTCACTTCTCTTCATTTCCGAAAAATCCGGTAGCTCTTTTCTCTCTCTTCTTTTCTCTCTTTTTTGTTTAAGTTGTTGGCTAGGTTTTTATATATTTCTTCTCTTCCGCCGCCACCTCTTTGAGTTTTCCGATCCATTTTCAAGCGTGGCTCGGCGAGCCTTTGCATTTTCTGATCCATCTTCAAATTCTTCCGGCGAAACCTTGCATTTTCCGACCCACCTTCGAACTTCCACGGCGGATGCTTGAGTTTCTCGATCCGTCATCATTCGTGTCACGTTGCTATTTCGATCTTCTCTGCCTCAGAGCCGATATTCTTCGTATCAAGCATTTCTCCGAGCCAGGGTTTTCTCCAATTTTTACTAAGTATTAGTTCGACTCCGAGCCACAATCCCCAATGTCTGATATCGCCGAGCTGGAAGATTCAGTGGGCTCGGCAAATTCTGCCTCGTTGCTTGGACGCAGAATGGTGTTATCCCCGCAGAGTACCGAACCAGCGGAAGTCAATTCTCCGCCAGGTCAGTTGCAGATTGTTGTCCCATCTCTGATAGACGAAGCATTCGATGCCGAGGCGGATGCTGAGGTAGCCTTGATACAAAAGGCTCTTGAAGAATTCAAAGCCGAACCAATGGAGTACATCATTGACGAGGCAGAAAAAATACGGTTTGAGAGATTATTTGCAAGCCATCAAGCTAGCACATCGACGAGGTGAAAGCCTAAAAGGAAAACTCATAAGAGGCGACCTGACCCACCTGGTTCATCTCTGTGCACAGCTGAGTCCCTGGAAGAATTGAGGCATCGATTCAACATTTCGGAGGATGTCGACTTGATTGTTCCTACTTCCGCTGATCGAGCCGAAACACCGCCGTCAGGGTGTTTCGCCCTTTATGAGAGTTTCTTCTACCAAAGCCTGCTTTGATTTCCAATTCCTGGATTGATCATCTGGTTCTTGTCCAAACATGGGTTAGCGCCGAGCCAAATTACTCCTCGGGGAATGTGTCATTTAGTTGGGATTCTGGTTCGGAGTTACGAGTGTGACGTGACCGTTCGCGTTTCTCATCTTCGACAGTTTCTTGAATTCCGGAAAATCAAAAACTCCCGAGCCTACTATATCTCCAACAAGAAGCAAAGAAAAATCATCGAAGGCTTCCAAAGCAAAGACAGCGACTGGGGGAGTTACTTTTTCTTTGTTCCCCTTAACGACGCTACGGTAGAAGCCAAATGCGTCTGCCATGCTAAAACTGAATGGGGAACTATTGGTGGGCGAGCCGTGGATTTTCAGGAAACCTATAGTTTTAGTTTGTTTTTTTTTTATTCCGAAGCGAGCTGACCACTTTCTTTGCTATTATTTTTTCAGTGCGGCAGATTCTTCCACATTTCCCAGTAGATACATTCACGCTTCGGGACACACTTGCTGCAGGGAAGTGCCATTGGGAAAACTATTTTTCCCTGAAGAGAATCGAAAAAGCCCGAGCCATTTTCGTAGGTGCCGAAGTTTCTGACAGCTCAGACCCTGAATCTCCGGAGCGAAGTCCCTCAAGAAGAAGAAGTATGGGAAAAAGGTTGACCATCCGCGACAAACAGGCTCTGAAGGAGAAGAAGGGAGAAGAGGCAGCTGGCCGAGCTGACGAAATACTTATCCTAGCTGAACAAACAACCGAGCCAGTTGCTGAGGTGCTTGGCCAAACTGTGATTGAAATGGAGACACATCTTCCTTCCGAGCCGTCAGCTCTCGATGTTGAAGCCAAGGAAGTGGTTTCTGTGATTGTTCCTATCGCTAGGCCTTCTAGCTCGGCGTTTTTCCAACACAAAGGTGATGGGAAGAAACGTGCTGCCACCGAGCCTGACAAGGACAAGAACAAGGAAAAACAAAAGAAAAAACGCCAAAGACATACCGATCCAACCCCTGCCGAGCCAAGGCCAGCGTCATTTAGACAAGAAGGATCTACGCCGATCTGCAATGACGCTGAAGCTTCAGCGACTCTCTTCTCGCAGGTTCGCTGCTCAGGTGATAGACTATCGCCTGTCTATGTTCTATCCCAAGGTGATTTGTACACGGATATGTCGCTCCGAGGCACCAAGGTACGTTTATAGATTGGATATGTTACTAAGTGACAAGCCAGTAGTACTGATTATTTCCTCTTGTGACCAGTTCGTCGCGTCTACCAACATGATTGTCGCCGCTTTTGAGCAAGATGTTAGAAAGGATAAACGCCGAATCGAAGATGCCCAGAAAGATGCATATTTCTTCAAGGCTAAAGTTGGCGAGCTGGAGAGTAAGCATACTGCCGAGCTAGCAACCGCGTCTGCTAAAATTGAAGCTCTTGAGAAAGAGAAGGCATATCTCAAGGATGAATGGAACAAGACCCGCGACCTGGCTATGAGGTTGGATCGCTCCAAGCAGAAAAAGGCTGCTGAAATTGAATCCTTGAAGAGGCAACTTACTACCGTAAATGCTTTGCACGAGGCAGATGTGAAGAAGGCTCAGAAGGCAGCGAGGCGGGAGATGTCTGAGAGATTTCAGGAGCGGCTTGCTAAGATTGAGAAGAAAATTGACGAGCTGAGAGAGGCGAAAGAGAAGGAGCTCGATCTGGCCCAGGTTGACAGCAACCTTTAGTTGCTCGAAATTCTGCAGAAAGAAGATGCGCCTGCCCTCGACTCCGAGGTGGCTAAACTGACGGGCTGGAGAGCTGATCTGGCCGAGGCGGCTGATGAGTTCGAGAAGATTGAGGCCGAGCTGAAGAAAGATCTGACGCTTTCTCCTGTTTCCTCAGATTCCACAGGCACTCTGTTAGGGACTGAACCAGTGGAGAATGCGGCGGCAAACGTTGGTGTTGCAGATTTTTCAGGCTCGAACGGTGGTATGCCTGGGATTGCTGCTCTCACTACTGAGAAACCTTCCGAGCCAGATCCACTCGAATGATCTCTTTCTTTATGTTTCTTTAACTTAACTCTTTTCTTTTGTTCGGTATTTTTTTAAAGACAAGCGCCTGGATGGCTTTATCCACCTTTTTGGTATGTTAATTGCTAAGTCTTGTAATGTTTGCCATTTTCTGGCATGAACTCTTTTATCCTTTGCTGGAAATATCTATCTGTGTTCTCGTTCATATTTTTGATGTGATATGCTGCGAGCCACCTTTGACACCGTAAAACATATGGTTAGTCGTTTTAGTGTCAGTTTAGGGTTTGCGGTGTTCCGGCTTACATTCCCGTTCTTTCGACAATGAAACATGCTTAAAATCTCATACTAACTTTTAGGTTTAGTATTATGTTTACGAGATGTTCAGGACCAGTGTACCAAGAGGTGTTTACTGGGTTTTAGAGTTTAGTTTGAGTGTTAAGACTTGCGAGTTTTCGACTTACGGGTCCCTCTCAAAGATAAACTTGTAAGAATATCGTCCAGGGTATACCTTTCGGATATTAGACCAGGATATACCCAGTCAGAATTTATATAGCGCGCTTTGTTACCCGTAAGAGGGTGTTGTGAACCCCATCCCATATAGAGATAGTGGTTAAAATCCGTAAAGGATGTGGTTGTCCGTCTGTTGTGGCCAGCAACAGACGAGGTGATGAATATCCGTGAAGGATGTAAAGATGTGACTTGTGTAGGCTAAGTGACACGAGTTTTGTGTTAGAAAGAGTTTGAAATTATTCTCTTTGAAGAGTGATGCGAGAAATGGGAGTGTAGATATATACGTACCCACTCCCCCCGTTTTTTAAGGAGGGGGACAACTGAACTCATCCAAAGACGAGCTGCCTACGTACCCTTTTCATGGATCAAGTCATCCCGTAGTTCATGCGAAGTGATTTAGTGGTAGTACCTCTTTAAGTGCATTGCGTTCCAAGATCTTGGTATCTGAACATCAGACATGTTTGAGAGCTCGTACACTCCTGGCCGAACCGTTTTGGTGATTTTGTATGGTCCTTCCCAGTTTGCTCCTAGTTTGCCAGCGTTTGTTTCGGCCGTATTCTGAAAAACTTTGCGGAGAACGAGATCACCTTCTTTGAACTTTCGACGTCTGACGTTAGTGTTGTAATACTTAGCCGCTGCTTGTTGGTAATTTTGAATCCAAACCAGCGCTTGATCTTTGCGTTCATTAACCAGGTCTAACTCGTCGAGTAACATGAGGTGATTCAGTCCTTCCTGTCCTGAAAGAAGTCTACGGCGGACTCCAGGAAATTGAACCTCAGCCGGGATGACACATTATGTACCGTAGACAAGAGCGAAAGGTGTTTCACCGGTGGCTCGCCGCGGAGTGGTTCGGTGTGACCATAATACTCCTTCGAGTTCATCCGCCCAGCGTCCCTTCTTTGCATCAAGGCATTTTTTCAGACCATCCAGGATTGTCTTGTTCACTGCTTCCGCTTGCCCATTCCCTTGTGGGTAGCGTGGCGTAGACTTGCTGAGTCGTATCTTCCATTTTTTCGCAGAAAGCTTCAAACCTTGTAGAGATAACTGTGAGCCGTTGTCGGTGAGATTTCGTATGGAACTCCATGTGGCATAATATATTCTTCCAGACGAAGTGTTATAACTTGGGCATCCTTTATGTTGGCGTAGAAATCTGCCTCTACCCACTTGGAGAAGTAATCCGTCAAAACTAACAGAAATCTCTTTTGCTTTGATTTATGCAGAGGTCCGACAATATCCATCGACCAGCGCATGAAAGGGTAGGGCACTGAGATTGATGACAACAGCTCCGTTGGTTGGTGAATCATCGGGGCATGTCGTTGGCATTTTTCGCATCTGGCGGAGAAATCTCGTAGTCCTTCACCATAGTCGGCCAATAGTAACCATGACGCTTGATCTTGATTGCCAAAGCTCTTCCGCCGGAGAGGTTGCCACATGAGCCACTGTGGACTCTTCCATAATTTCTCTTGCTTCAGTGCCTTCGACACATGCCATTAGCGGTCCTGAGTATCTCCACTTGAAGACGTTTCCGTCTAATATAATGTAACGAGCGGCCTGAGCTCTGAGTTTTCGAGCAGCCCACTTATCTGATGGTAACTCGCCGTCCATGATATACACTCGGATTGCTCCCATCCACTCTTTGTCACATCCGTAATCTGCTTCCGTCGGTCGTGGATCTCCTCCATCTCCACTGCTTCACCTTCAGCTGGAGGATCTGTGTTAGGCTCTTCTTCTATCTCAATTGCCTCATCTTATGCTAAGGGTGCCGTGTTTGGTCTTCCTCCATAGTGGTGATGCCGGCGCTTCCGGATGCACCTTCGGATTGTGCTACTATCTGGGACGGGTGACTGCATTCACAGTGTCAAGGGGTTGATACTTGGGTTTTTGATGAATTCCACTGGGATTATCCTTTTCAAATCTGGATCGGAGGTACACGAGTGCTGCTAGTGCGTCTGCTGAAGTTTTTCCCGCGTGGTATCCGTGTTAATGTGAACTCTTCGAACTGTGCAGCCAGTTCTTTGACGACTTCAGATAAGCTTCCATTCAGTCATCTCTAGTGTGTACTCGCCGCTGACTTGGTTGACTACCAGCTGCGAATCACAAGCAAGTCTCATTCCAGCAATCA
>OVBL01000567.1:0-12223 GCA_900406555.1 Pseudoturritis turrita
TTGTTCTTTGTTCTGTGTTTTGTTTAGCCATCTTTCGAAGTTCCTTTGCACTTGATCTGTGTGTGTGTGATACAGGAAAATAAGTACAATGGGAGAAGAAACAGGACAAGTCAGTATGACTCAGTTACTCGGAGCGATTCAAGCTTTAGGGATCGCCTGACACGATTAGAGCAACCCCCACCACCACGAAGAGAACCTATTCGGCGTACCAATGTGCAACAAGCACAAGATGAGACTGATGAGGATATGCCAGGACTGGAGGATGATCGACCACCAACTCCTAACCGCAACCAGCAACGTAGGAGGTTCAACAACAGAGAGAGAGATCGAGATAGAGGTCCAGAACAAGGTGAAGATTATACAAGGCAAGTGCAAGGATATCAAGCTCAATGCGCCAACCTTTGCTGGAAAGGTTAACCCGGATGCTTACCTTGATTTTGAGAGACGTATGGAGCATATATTTGAGTATTACAACTACTCCGACCAGAGGAAGTGTCCCTAGTTGCTGCTCAACTCACAGAAAACGCTTTAGCCTGGTGGGACAGAGATGTGTCAGAGAGGAGGAGGCATAGACATGGGCAGATTAGTACGTGGAATGACATGAGATTCCAGCTCAGGAAGAGATATGTTCCTGCCTACTACCACAGAGACTTGCAAAAGAAGTTCCGCAAGCTCACTCAAGGGGGCAAATCTGTTGAAGAGTATTTTGAAGAATTTGAAACACTCAAAAACAGATTGGAGGTTGAAGATTCTGAAGAGACTTTGATGGCACAGTTCTTAGATGGACTACATGAGCGAGTTGCTAGAAAAGTGGAGAGGCAAACTTACCATGATCTAGAAGAGTTGTTGCATTTAGCAGTTCAGGCTGAGCAACATATAAAGAGGAAAACAGCTTCAGCAAACAGAAGCAAGACAACTTGGACTCCACAGCCTCAAAGAAACATGGACAAAGGAAAATTCATTGAGGTGGACTCTAGATTCAAGAAACCAGCACCAGAATCATCAAAGGGAACCAAACCAGAGCAAGGTAAGTTTCCAGCTCAAAGAGCTCGTGACATTACCTGTTTTAAATGCTAGGGAAAGGGGCATTATGCAAGGGAGTGTCCAAACCAGAGAGTGATGATTCTCATGTCCAATGGAGAGTATGAGTCTCAAGATGAGGCAGAAGAAGAGCAAGAAGATTCAGAAGATGATGTGGTAAACTATCCAGATACGGGAGAACTACTAGTTACAAGGAGAGCTCTTAGTGTACTCTTTGAACCAGAAACAATCCAAAGAGAAAACATATTCCACTCACGGTGCACAATCAACTCCAAGGTATGTAGTTTGATTATAGATGGTGGATCTTGCACTAATGTGGCCAGCAGGTATTTGGTTGATAAGTTAGGTCTTCAAAAGACAAAGCATCCACGACCCTACAAACTGAAATGGCTCAACGATGAAACTGAGCTCAAGATTGCTGAGCAAGTCACCATACCATTTAGCATAGGCAAGTATGCAGATCAAGTGGTGTGTGACGTGGTTCCTATGCAAGCTGGTCATCTATTACTAGGGAGGCCATGGCAGTTTGACAAGGAGACATTGCACAATGGCAAAACCAACTATTACACCTTCACTCATAACAGCCGCAAGCATAATCTAGCACCTCTTACTCCACAAGAAGTGCATGAGATGCAAAAATCCATGGCAAAAGGATCTGAGATAAGTAAAAATAACTTATATGTAACACCTACTACTGTTTTAAAATCAATTGAGTCAAAAGAACAGGTGCTACTAATGATCTTTAAGGAAGGATTGTTTTCAGGTCATGAAAAGAAGGAATTACCATCTGAAATTATCAAGCTATTAGAGGAATTTAAGGATGTGTTTCCAAAGGATATACCACCAGGTCTACCTCCTATTAGAGGCATTGAGCACCAGATAGATCTAGTCCCTGGTTCCCCACTGCCTAATAGGCCAGCCTATAGAGTTAACCCGGAGGAAGCCAAAGAACTAGAGAAACAAGTTCAAGATCTTATGTCAAAGGGTTATATATAAGGGAGAGCCTGAGCCCTTGTGCTGTTCCTGTCCTTTTAGTACCTAAGAAAGATGGAACGTGGAGGATGTGTGTGGACTGTCGAGCCATCAACAACATCACCATCAAGTATAGACATCCAATTCCGAGACTAGATGATATGTTAGATGAACTCAATGGAGCTACCATTTTCTCCAAGATAGATTTAAAGAGTGGTTACCACCAAGTCAGAATGAAAGAAGGTGACGAGTGGAAAACCGCATTCAAGACCAAGAGAGGGCTTTATGAATGGCTAGTCATGCCATTTGGACTTACAAACGCCCCAAGTACATTTATGAGGCTAATGAACCACGTTTTAAGAGCCTACATCTGTAAGTTCGTAGTGGTATACTTTGATGATATCCTTATCTATAGTACTTGCCTTACTGACCATTTGAAACATTTAGAGCAAGTACTTGAGACGCTTCGGTTAGAACACTTATATGCTAATTTGGAGAAATGCACATTCTGCACTGATCAAGTTGTGTTTTTAGGATTTGTTGTTAGTTCTCAGGGATTAAAGGTAGATGAAGAAAAGATCAAAGCTATCCAAGATTGGCCAACCCCATCAACCATTGGACATGTTAGGAGTTTCCATGGGCTGGCCAGCTTCTATAGAAGATTTGTGAAGGATTTCAGTACCATTGCTGCACCTCTAACTTCTGTAATCAAGAAAAATATTGCCTTTAAGTGGGAGAACGCACAAGAAGATGCATTTGAGAAGCTCAAAGACAGCCTCACACATGCACCTGTTTTGGTACTTCCAAACTTTGATAAAATGTTTGAGATTGAATGTGATGCTTCTGGTACAGGTATAGGAGCTGTTTTAACCCAAGGAGGAAAACCAGTAGCCTATTTCAGTGAGAAGCTCAGTGGAGCCTCCCTAAACTATCCCACATATGATAAGGAACTCTATGCATTGGTAAGGTCTCTGGAAACTTGGCAACATTATTTATTGTCAAAAGAATTTGTTATTCATACAGATCATGAGACGCTCAAGCACCTAAGAGGTCAGACCACACTTAAGAAAAGACATGCAAAGTGGCTTGAGTTCATAGAGACTTTTCCATATGCCATCAAGTACAAGAAGGGTAAAGAGAACATTGTAGCTGATGCTCTATCAAGAAGGCACGCCCTAATAAGTACAATGGAAGCTAAGATCATAGGATTTGAGCATCTCAAAGGATTATATGAAACTGATCCAGACTTTCAAGAAATCTTCAAAGAAACCAACAAGACTGCATATGGAGCATTTTATCAACAAGATGGGTTCTTATTCAAGGACAAGAGGCTTTGCATCCCTCAAGGGTCCATGAGAGAGCTACTGATCAGAGAAGCACATGGAGGAGGGCTCATGGGACATTTTGGACGAGACAAGACCCTAGGTGTGCTTATGGAGCACTTCTATTGGCCACACTTGAAAAGAGACGTTGAGAGGTTTTGTGCAAAGTGCATCACTTGCTTAAAAGCAAAATCCAGGTCACACCCTTATGGTTTATATATGCCTTTGCCTATTCCTAACCTACCATGGGTAGATATCTCTATGGATTTTGTTTTAGGACTGCCCAAGATCAACCACAAGGATTCCATCTTTGTAGTTGTAGACCGATTCTCTAAGATGGCACATTTCATTCCATGCAACAAGACTAATGATGCATCACAAACTGCTGATCTCTTCTTCAAGGAAGTGGTACGTTTGCATGGAGTACCTAGGACCATTGTATCAGATCGTGACACAAAGTTCTTGAGCTACTTTTGGAAAACCTTATGGAAGAAGTTGGGAACTAAGCTCCTATTTTCAACTACTTGTCATCCTCAAACCGATGGCCAAACAGAGGTAGTAAACCGTACACTCTCAACCCTATTGAGAGCCACGGTTGGTAAGAACTTAAGGAATTGGTTGTCTTGTTTGCCATACATTGAATTTGCTTATAATCATGCTAAGCATTCTGCTACTAAACTGTCTCCTTTTGAAGTTGTTTATGGAGTTAACCCCACGACTCCACTAGATCTTTCACCACTGCCACAAGCTGTTTATTCTAGTGCTGAAGGTGAAACTAGAGCAGATTTTGTGAAGAAACTTCACCAAAGGGTCAAAGACAACCTAGAGAAGAAAACAGAGAAGTATAAGGAACAAGCTGATAAAGGACGTAGGGAGATCACGTTTGAACCAGGAGATTGGGTATGGTTACACATGAGGCGTGAAAGATTTTCCAACCAGAGGAAGTCTAAGCTCTCCCCAAGAGGAGATGGCCCATTTCGGGTGCTGGAGAAAGTCAACAACAACGCCTACAAGCTGGAGCTGCCAGGTGAGTTAAACATTTCTCCTACTTTCAATGTTGCTGATTTAGCTCATTTCCATGCAGATGATTCTATTCTGAGGACAGAATCTTCTCAAGGGGGAGGGAATGATGAGGACATCGATGCTAGCTTACTTGAAACCGAAAGCAATGTTACTTCCATTCCACACATGAGAAAAACACCAAGAACGAGGTCTGGAACCAAGACCCTAAGAGAAGAGTTCAACCAATCAGTGGAGAGTTTAATCACACTCATAGAGCATGAAGACCTCAAGAAGAAGCTGCTTATAAAAGATATTACCCGAGAGACTCCAATTAAACCACAAGGTGATCTAAGCACCTTGAAGACTCAAGACGTGGAGAATGAACAAGAATTCAACCCTACTGAAGTTAAAAGACAGCAAGGAATCGAGATCACCAATGATATGTATGAAAAAGCCTACTTAGAGCCCAAAACTCAAGCTGTCTCCTTCCTGCCAGTTTTACAAGGAAACAAGGACACAACCTTGTTTATCATTTCAAGGACACGCCTAAACTCCTAAGAAGTGTTCTAGAAGAGTGCAAAAGAGTCCAACACGTTTCCCCTTTTCCAGGTATGTGTTTGAATTAATTTGAATAAAACCCAGTTTTCTTTGTTGCTGTTTTTCAGGCTGCTTTCTTTTTTTTTTAGTATTTCTTTCTTCCATGTTTTAAGGCACGTTTGTACTCTTAATTTGACCCTAGAAGGTCCACAGCTGCTGAGCTATTTATAAAGCTCCTTCTCAGCATGTAACACTCACGTTTTTTCATCAATAAAGAAGAGAACTTTCTTTGCTAGAAAACACTAGCTGCTTGCTGCTCTGTCTTCACTGGTGAGAAGCCTTGAAGTCTGAGTGTCTAGACTTATCACAGCTCATTCCATAGACTGTGTGGCGTCCTTCAATCCCCCAGCCACTTCCAATCCATTATCCATCCACCTGAATCAACAAAGAGTGCTGTACGGCCAGTTGAAGATTCACCATCACCATCCATCCTTTTAGAAACGTACCAACGTTCCTATATCACATTCCTAAAAAATGGATGAAATGTGTCTGAAATAGAAACTAGGTTGTTTCAACCATTTATCATTATAAAGGGGACTCTAAGGAAGCCTACTAAACTAAATTCCAATTTTTTCAAAAAATTTTGAAAACTCATAGGACTGATTCCTAAAAAAGGTTTAAATGTGTCTGAAATTGAAACTAGGTTGTTTCAACCATTTATCGTTATAAAGGGGACTCTAAGGAAGCCTACTAAACTAAATTCCTATTTTTTCAAAACTCATAGGTGTTAAACCCGCTGATTCCTAAAAAAGGGATGAAATGTGTCTGAAATAGAAACTAGGTTGTTTCAACCATTTATCGTTATAAATGGGACTCTAAGGAAGCCTGTTAAACTAGATTTCAATTTTTTCAAAAATTTTGAAAACTCATAGGTGTTAAACCCACTGATTCCTAAAAAATGGATGAAATGTGTCTGAAATAGAAACTAGGTTGTTTCAACCATTGACCATTATAAAGGGGACTCTAAGGAAGCCTACTAAACTAAATTCCAATTTTTTCAAAAAAATTTAAAATTCATAGGACTGATTCTTAAAAAAGGGATGAAATGTGTATGAAATAGAAACTAGGTTGTTTCAACCATTTATCGTTATAAATGGGACTCTAAGGAAGACTACTAAACTAAATTCTTATTTTTTTTCAAAAATTTGGAAAACTCACAGGTGTTAAACCCACTGATTCCTAAAAAATGGATGAAATGTGTCTGAAATAGAAATTAGGTTGTTTCAACCATTTATCATTATAAAGGGGACTCTAAGGGAGCCTACTAAACTAAATTCCAATTTTTTAAATTTTTTTTTGAAAACTAAGAGGACTGATTCCTAAAAAGGGGTGAAATGTGTATGTAATAGAAACTAGGTTGTTTCAACCATTTATCATTATAAAGGGGACTCTAAGGAAGCCTACTAAACTAAATTCCAATTTTTTCAAAATTTTTTGAAAACTCATAGGACTGATTCCTAAAAAAGGTTTAAATGTGTCTGAAATTGAAACTAGGTTGTTTCAACCATTTATCGTTATAAAGGGGACTCTAAGGAAGCCTACTAAACTAAATTCCTATTTTTTCAAAACTCATAGGTGTTAAACCCGCTGATTCCTAAAAAGGGATGAAATGTGTCTGAAATAGAAACTAGGTTGTTTCAACCATTTATCGTTATAAATGGGACTCTAAGGAAGCCTGTTAAACTATATTCCAATTTTTTCAAAAATTTTGAAAACTCACAGGTGTTAAACCCACTGATTCCTAAAAAATGGATGAAATGTGTCTGAAATAGAAATTAGGTTGTTTCAACCATTGACCATTCTAAAGGGGACTCTAAGGAAGCCTACTAAACTAAATTCCAATTTTTTCAAAAAACATTAAAATTCATAGGACTGATTCTTAAAAAAGGGATGAAATGTGTATGAAATAGAAACTAGGTTGTTTCAACCATTTATCGTTATAAAGGGGACTCTAAGGAAGCCTACTAATTAAACTAAATTCCAATTTTTTCAAAATTTTTGAAAACTCATAGGTGTTAAACCCAGTGATTCCTAAAAAATGGATGAAATATGTCTAAAATAGAAATAGGTTGTTTCAACCATTTATCATTATAAAGGGGTCTAAGGAGCCTACTAAACTAAATTCCTATTTTTTCAAAAAATTTTGAAAGCACATAGGACTGATTCCTAAAAAAGGGATGAAATGTGTCTGAAATAGAAATTTGGTTGTTTCAACCATTTATCATTATAAAGGGGACTCTAAGGGAGCCTACTAACTAAATTCCAATTTTTTTCAAAAAAAATTGAAAACTAAGATGACTTATTCCTAAAAAGGGTGAAATGTGTCTGAATAGAAACTAGGTTGTTTCAACCATTTATCATTATAAAGGGGACTCTAAGGAAGCCTACTAAATTCCATTTTTTCAAAATTTTCAAAAACTCATAGGTGTTAAACCCACTGATTCGTAAAAAAAGGGATTAAATCAGTCTGAAATAGAAAATAGGTTGTTTCAACCATTTATCGTTATAAAGGGGACTCTAAGGAAGCCTACTAATTAAACTAAATTCCAATTTTTTCAAAATTTTTGAAAACTCATAGGTGTTAAACCCAGTGATTCCTAAAAAAGGGATGAAATGTGTCTGAAATAGAAACTAGGTTGTTTCAAACATTTATCATTATAAACGGGACTCTAAGGAAGCCTACTAAACTAAATTCCATTTTTTTCAAAATTTTCAAAAACTCATAGGTGTTAAACCCACTGATTCCTAAAAAAAGGGATTAAATCAGTCTGAAATAGAAAATATGTTGTTTCAACCATTTATCGTTATAAAGGGGACTCTAAGGAAGCCTACTAATTAAACTAAATTCCAATTTTTTCAAAATTTTTTGAAAACTCATAGGTTTAAACCCACTGATTCCTAAAAAATGGATGAAATGTGTCTGAAATAGAAATTTGGTTGTTTCAACCATTTATCATTATAAAGAGGACTCTAAGGGAGCCTACTGAACTAAATTCCAATTTTTTTCAAAAAAAATTGAAAACTAAGATGACTGATTCCTAAAAAGGGGTGAAATGTGTCTGTAATAGAAACTAGGTTGTTTCAACCATTTATCATTATAAAGGGGACTCTAAGGAAGCCTACTAAATTCCATTTTTTCAAAATTTTCAAAAACTCATAGGTGTTAAACCTACTGATTCCTAAAAAAAGGGATTAAATCAGTCTGAAATAGAAAATAGGTTGTTTCAACCATTTATCATTATATAGGGAACTCTAAGGAAGCCTACTAAACTAAATTCCTTTTTTTCAAATTTTTTGAAAACTCATAGGTATAAACCGACCGATTCCTAAAAAAAGGATTAAATGTGTCTGAAATTTAAACTAGATTGTTTCAACCATTTATTGTTATAAAGGGGACTCTAAGGAAGCCTACTAATTAAACTAAATTCCAATTTTTTCAAAAGAAAACTCATAGGTGTTAAACCCAGTGATTCCGAAAAAAGGATGAAATGTGTCTGAAATAGAAACTAGGTTGTTTCAACCATTTATCGTTATAAACGGGACTCTAAGGAAGACTACTAAACTAAATTCCAATTTTTTCAAAATTTTTGAAAACTCACAGGTGTTAAACCCACTGATTCCTAAAAAAAGGATGAAATGTGTCTGAAATAGAAATAGGTTGTTTCAACCATTTATCATTATAAATGGACTCTAAGGAAGCCTACTAAAGTAAATCCCTATTTTTTAAATTTTTTGAAAACTAAGGTAACACTGATTCCTAAAAAATGGATGAAATGTGTATGTAATAGAAACTAGGTTGTTTCAACCATTTATCATTATAAAGGGGACTCTAAGGAAGCCTACTAAACTAAATTCCAATTTTTTCAAAAAAATTTGAAAACTCATAGGACTGATTCCTAAAAAAGGTTTAAATGTGTCTGAAATTGAAACTAGGTTGTTTCAACCATTTATCGTTATAAAGGGGACTCTAAGGAAGCCTACTAAACTAAATTCCTATTTTTTCAAAACTCATAGGTGTTAAACCCGCTGATTCCTAAAAAAGGGATGAAATGTGTCTGAAATAGAAACTAGGTTGTTTCAACCATTTATCGTTATAAATGGGACTCTAAGGAAGCCTGTTAAACTATATTCCAATTTTTTCAAAAATTTTGAAAACTCACAGGTGTTAAACCCACTGATTCCTAAAAAATGGATGAAATGTGTCTGAAATAGAAACTAGGTTGTTTCAACCATTGACCATTCTAAAGGGGACTCTAAGGAAGCCTACTAAACTAAATTCCAATTTTTTCAAAAAACATTAAAATTCATAGGACTGATTCTTAAAAAAGGGATGAAATGTGTATGAAATAGAAACTAGGTTGTTTCAACCATTTATCGTTATAAAGGGGACTCTAAGGAAGCCTACTAATTAAACTAAATTCCAATTTTTTCAAAAATTTTGAAAACTCATAGGTGTTAAACCCAGTGATTCCTAAAAAATGGATGAAATGTGTCTAAAATAGAAATTAGGTTGTTTCAACCATTTATCATTATAAAGGGGTCTTTAAGGGAGCCTACTAAACTAAATTCCTATTTTTTCAAAAAATTTGAAAGCACATAGGACTGATTCCTAAAAAAGGGATGAAATGTGTCTGAAATAGAAACTAGGTTGTTTCAAATATTTATCATTATAAAGGGGACTCTAAGGAAGCCTACTAAACTAAATTCCATTTTTTTCAAAATTTTCAAAAACTCATAGGTGTTAAACCCACTGATTCCTAAAAAAAGGGATTAAATCAGTCTGAAATAGAAAATATGTTGTTTCAACCATTTATCGTTATAAAGGGAACTCTAAGGAAGCCTACTAATTAAACTAAATTCCAATTTTTTCAAATTTTTTTGAAAACTCATAGGTTTAAACCCACTGATTCCTAAAAAATGGATGAAATGTGTCTGAAATAGAAATTTGGTTGTTTCAACCATTTATCATTATAAAGAGGACTCTAAGGGAGCCTACTGAACTAAATTCCAATTTTTTTCAAAAAAAATTGAAAACTAAGATGACTTATTCCTAAAAAGGGGTGAAATGTGTCTGTAATAGAAACTAGGTTGTTTCAACCATTTATCATTATAAAGGGGACTCTAAGGAAGCCTACTAAATTCCATTTTTTCAAAATTTTCAAAAACTCATAGGTGTTAAACCCACTGATTCCTAAAAAAGGGATTAAATCAGTCTGAAATAGAAAATAGGTTGTTTCAACCATTTATCATTATATAGGGAACTCTAAGGAAGCCTACTAAACTAAATTCCTTTTTTTCAAATTTTTTGAAAACTCATAGGTATAAACCGACCGATTCCTAAAAAAGGATGAAATGTGTCTGAAATAGAAACTAGGTTGTTTCAAACATTTATCATTATAAAGGGGACTCTAAGGAAGCCTACTAAACTAAATTCCATTTTTTCAAAATTTTCAAAACTCATAGGTGTTAAACCCACTATTCCTAAAAAAAGGGATAAATCAGTCTGAAATAGAAATATGTTGTTTCAACCATTTATCGTTATAAAGGGACTCTAAGGAAGCCTACTAATTAAACTAAATTCCAATTTTTTCAAAATTTTTTGAAAACTCATAGGTTTAAACCCACTGATTCCTAAAAAATGGATGAAATGTGTCTGAAATAGAAATTTGGTTGTTTCAACCATTTATCATTATAAAGAGGACTCTAAGGGAGCCTACTGAACTAAATTCCAATTTTTTTCAAAAAAATTGAAAACTAAGATGACTGATTCCTAAAAAGGGTGAAATGTGTCTGTAATAGAAACTAGGTTGTTTCAACCATTTATCATTATAAAGGGGACTCTAAGGAAGCCTACTAAATTCCATTTTTTCAAAATTTTCAAAAACTCATAGGTGTTAAACCCACTGATTCCTAAAAAAGGGATTAAATGAGTCTGAAATAGAAAATAGGTTGTTTCAACCATTTATCATTATATAGGGAACTCTAAGGAAGCCTACTAAACTAAATTCCTTTTTTTCAAATTTTTTGAAAACTCATAGGTATAAACCGACCGATTCCTAAAAAAGGATTAAATGTGTCTGAAATTTAAACTAGATTGTTTCAACCATTTATTGTTATAAAGGGGACTCTAAGGAAGCCTACTAATTAAACTAAATTCCAATTTTTTCAAAAATTTGAAAACTCATAGGTGTTAAACCCAGTGATTCCGAAAAAAGGGATGAAATGTGTCTGAAATAGAAACTAGGTTGTTTCAACCATTTATCGTTATAAACGGGACTCTAAGGAAGCTTACTAAACTAAATTCCAATTTTTTCAAAATTTTTGAAAACTCATAGGTGTTAAACCCACTTATTCCTAAAAAAGAGGTGAAATGTATCTGAAATAGAAACTAGGTTGTTTCAACCATTTAACGTTATAAATGGACTCTAAGGAAGCCTACTAAAGTAAATCCCTATTTTTTCAAATTTTTTGAAAACTCATAGGTTTAAACCCACTCATTCCTAAAAAATGGATGAAATGTGTCTGAAATAGAAACTAGGTTGTTTCAACCATTTATCATTATAAAGGGGACTCTAAGGAAGCCTACTAAACTAAATTCCAATTTTTTCAAAAAAATTTGAAAACTCATAGGACTGATTCCTAAAAAAGGTTTAAATGTGTCTGAAATTGAAACTAGGTTGTTTCAACCATTTATCGTTATAAAGGGGACTCTAAGGAAGCCTACTAAACTAAATTCCTATTTTTTCAAAACTCATAGGTGTTAAACCCGCTGATTCCTAAAAAAGGGATGAAATGTGTCTGAAATAGAAACTAGGTTGTTTCAACCATTTATCGTTATAAATGGGACTCTAAGGAAGCCTGTTAAACTATATTCCAATTTTTTCAAAAATTTTGAAAACTCACAGGTGTTAAACCCACTGATTCCTAAAAAATGGATGAAATGTGTCTGAAATAGAAACTAGGTTGTTTCAACCATTGACCATTATAAAGGGGACTCTAAGGAAGCCTACTAAACTAAATTCCAATTTTTTCAAAAAACATTAAAATTCATAGGACTGATTCTTAAAAAAGGGATGAAATGTGTATGAAATAGAAACTAGGTTGTTTCAACCATTTATCGTTATAAAGGGGACTCTAAGGAAGCCTACTAATTAAACTAAATTCCAATTTTTTTCAAAAATTTTGAAAACTCATAGGTGTTAAACCCAGTGATTCCTAAAAAATGGATGAAATGTGTCTAAAATAGAAATTAGGTTTGTTTTCAAACCATTTTATCATTAAAAAAAAGG
>OVBL01000569.1:600000-865417 GCA_900406555.1 Pseudoturritis turrita
TATGCCTCCCAAAAAAGGATGGAGGAATTGGTTTCAAGTCTTTCGAATAGTTCAACACAACCCTTATGGCTAAGCAACTCTGGCGACTGAACCAATTTCCTCACTCATTTGTGGCACGAGTTTTGAAAGAGCGGTACTTCAGGAATACACACCCATTTCAATTGAAGCGACCTTATCGGCCCTCATATGGGTGGCGTAGCATTTGGGCGGTTAAAAGCCTAATCAACACAGGCACTAGACGCATTATCGGAACATGACAAGATACACTGGTGTGGTCGGATAATTGGATCTCCGATACCAATCTGAAACCAGCGTCAAGTTCATTATCGGACCCGGATCCATCTATGAAAGTCTATGAGATTATGGATAAGGCCACTAAGTCTTGGAGTATACAACGCCTCAGAACATGTATTATACCATCAGATATCCCCGAATCTTGAGCTTGCGACTTTCAACGAAGTTGATAAAAGATGGTTTATGTTGGCACTACACTAAGACCGGTAATTATACGGTTAAATCAGGGTATGAGATACTCCACCAGAAGATGGATGCGGACACACAATTTCTCCTTCAACAACCATCATGTAGTCAAATTACGACACATGTGTGGAAAATAGCCACGCCAAATAAAATTCGTCATTTTGTTTGGCAAGCGCTGTCGGGTGCTTTAGCGGTAAATGAGCGGCTAACCCATCGACACATGCGAGTAGATTGGAATTGTCCACGTTGTGGCCATCATGAATAAACAATAAATCATATGCTCTTCCTCTGTCCTCCCGCACTGCAATGCTGGGCACTCTCAAACATCCCAACTTTTCTCAAACATCCCAACTTTGCCAAATATTTTTCCATTGGCCAATATTTGGAAAAATTTGGATTATTTACTGTGTCGCGTATTTCCAATTCGGAGGGAACTCAGTGTTACCCCTAGATTTTGTGGTATATATGAAAAGCTCGTAAAGATAAACTATTTAATAATACTGACATATCACCTCTCGACATCATGGATGTCGCACAAAAAGAAGCCTCAAATTGGTTTCTAGCTAATTCTTCAGAAATCGCTTCATATGCTCCTTAATACTCTGATAATGAGCCCCCGAACAAAGCAACAAAACAAGTTTTACTTGTTTTGTCAATGGATCGTGGAAGGAGGATGACCATACCAATGGAGTAGGCTGGGTACGGGAACTTCAAGATGGAACAACAGACCTACTATGACTCCCCTTCATTCGGAGTTCCAGGGTTTTTTTTGGGGCATGGCTTGTTTAAAACGAAAAAGCGATATTGCTCTTTTTGTAACAGATTGCAGGGATCTTACCATGATGGTTGCAACCCGGGATGAATGGCAAGTCTTTCAACCAGAACTGCGTGATTTGAAGGAACTTCGGAAACCGTTCCCAGAATTCGCTCTCGTCCATCGACATAGAGACCAGAATGGTAAAGTTGACTTATTAGCTCGAACTGCGCGTCTCCGCAAATCTAGTTTCTTTTTTATAGACACCCGAGTCTCTTATTGGTTTATAGATACAAACCATGTATTTACTTAATCGATATGTGAAGTGTATCAAAAAGCAATAGTGCCTCAAACTTGTCGATATTACGGATTCCACAGGATTTAAGTCTAAATTCATATAGAATTTAGTATAAATTTATTGATTTGACTGTAGATTAGAAAACCCCGAATTTCAATAACAATTTTGTGTCTCAATTTATTTTGCGCACTTTATCATTATATTTCTCATCTCTAAACCGAAAATAGAACCAAATCTGTCTTTACAGTTCATTCGGGCGAGAATCTCTACCCGAATTCATTCACATATCATTGCCTTGTGGATGAAATAGCTTTTGGATTTGACCATTCGATCCACTTTTTAGGTGTATCATTTTGGTTTGATAAGAAAAATGTGATACGGAGAAGTCCCATGTTCTCGTACATTGCATCAGTTTCATCTCTCTTCTTGTCGTCTTTCCCTTTTATTCGTATTAATACCATCTTCTGCTTTACAATCAGCAGATTCACACTCCATTTAGAGGAAAAAAAGTAAAGACTTTGGTTCGTATATAATACAAATGTTTCTACATACAGTGCGTAACAGTCTCAAATTATACATACAGTTTACAGAGTAAATGACGTAATAATGAGCTAGGAACCTGTGGTGTGTGATTCAATCATGGATTTGGCAATCCACAAGAGCCCCGGGTCATTACGTTTCAGTACCAAGTATGCTTCTTGTGCTCCTGTGCCTTCCCATACCATCTCTTCGACAAATCCAACCACCGAAAGGATCTCAACCGCAGCTGCAAAACATCCGGCCCAAGACGTTTTAACACACATATATTATATACCATACACAGTGTTACAAGAAGAAGAAAAACAGAAAAACCTGCGAATTTGAGAATGTTGCGCTGAACTGCAGGATTTCCCTGAAATGGCAGTCATGTAGTTGAACGGATCAGACAGTCGATATGATAACTCAAAGAAACGAACTATATTAAATCAGAAACCTAACGAGTCCACACCTTACGCAGCCTTTTGAATTTCATTTCATTCGGTTGTTCAATGATGTTCCTGGATCACCAAAAAAAGACGTGCATCTTCAGTCACATAACACTCAGAGTTACATCTGTAGACAAGCTTATAAGTTTCTAAGAGCTGACAAGGTACCTCACTATTTTGAGAAGCATTTGTAGCACATTGGTTGCTTCAGATTCCAAGGCATTTATGGCTTTCTTGAGACGATTAGAGATGATGGTAACAGAGTCTTGGATTCTCTGAATCTCTTGATCATCTGGATCGGGTTCATCAACCTCAATGACTGTTTCCCTCTCTGTGACCACCAGGTTATAGTCGGGATAAGGCTCCGCATTATTAGGATCAGATGTAGCCTGCATAGTTTCATCTGCATTGAGTTCTCCACGAGGTCTCTTCAAATTCCCATCCGACATTTCAATGTCATTTGTTATTTTCATATTTTCAACTTCCCTACTACTTGTGCGTGTTTCTAAGTCATCCGGATCAGGTTCATCATCACGTGCAGCAGGGTGGGCAAGATCAGTCGTGATCTCCATCCCTCCCGAATGATGTTCTGGTGCAGATGCATCTCTAGAATTTGATGGGAACCCTGAATGACCTGGATAGAGTTCTCGCGCACAATCTTCAGTGGTATCGTCCGGATCAGGCTCAAATTTACTACAAGAATCAGCCTGAGATTTGGGAAGATTTGGCTGCTTAGTCTCATCAAATACATCAACCATGTCATCAGGATCAGGTTCTTCACTGAGTTTTGAAACACCAACGTCACTGTTTCCACTTGTGTGGGAGAGACGGCGATAAGCAGCAGCAACAGACGATTCACGAGCATTTCCCAGATTATCGGATTGATTTCCACCAAGCCTCTGAAAAAGATTTTCAGTTTCATCAAACAAGTGGTCTTCCTCATAGTCATTTATAATTTTCGTTCCATTCAATGTATGACCCCTTGATTTAGTCCAATCTAAGCTTTCAGCTTCTTTGTTCAACTGTCACACAAACAATTGTTTTTAAAATCACCATCAAAATGAAATTGAGATAACAGAAACAAATACCTTCACCTATTACCTGTCTATCCAGAGCATAAAAGTTTTCATCATGCTCCGAGTATACCATGTGAGCCTGACATTTTGATTCAAAGAACATAAGCTCTCAAATCAAACTCGTGCAGAAATGTTCAGAGTTTCAATGATAAAAAATTCAAGTTGCCGAGTAATCAACTTACAAGCTCATGCAACAGAGTCTTTTTTATGCTCGCGTACTTTCTGAATCCCTTGAGATCATCGGTCCGAAGACGTAGAGATATCTCCTCTCCATGATTCTACATCACCCAATGCAGAATATTTCGGACAATCAAAATCAGAACACACTAGGGAAGCTAAGAAGTGATTGTCTCTTTTAAAAAAAAAAGTGTACCTTGTTAAAGCCCAGAAGGCATCGTGGACTAACACCAACATAACCAACTGGGGCGAGTTCTGTCATGATTCCTACTCTCCAACGATGCTACAAAGATAAAACAAAACCGATTGGTACACTATCGATATGCTGACGGTTGCATGATAAGTTTCTCATAATCTAAATATAACCTTGTTCATAACAGCGATAATTCCAGGGTCTGCTGCAAGCATGTGCATTCTCTTTAAAGCATGAGAAGGTGGAGGGTTTAACTGCAGGAACAAACATGTCGGGTCAGTTTATATGGAGGCAGAATTCCAATTCCTTAACAGCCAAATTCTCAGGAAATAAGTTCACCGTGTTCATACTGCTAATAAAGCTATGGCATAAGAGACAAAATAGCAACAAGAGAGGACAGACAAAAGTCTGACATGACTTCATCTACCTTCTTCTTATTTCAAGAGAAAGAAAGATGGATACGATGACATTGGACTAGTCAAAGCGCAAGTATAAATGTTAGACAATGGCAATTCAAAGAATTACCTCTAGGCCCGGGATTTGAAGAGTTCGGAAATCACAGAAGATGTAAGGCCCCTGTGGAAGGTTGATTGAAGTGCTCGAACGATACAACTTCTTTTGCCTAAGCCTTCTCTCCTCTTCCTCAAAGCCAATTATCCTCATGTCAGGCATTGCATCTGTTACAACTCCACCGACCTCTTCTTCAGACACTCCCATCATTCTGATAGTCTTATCCTAAAAATGAAAAGAACGTACCAGGCAGAAGAATTTTAAACAGAAATCCAAGAAACCAAACACATTTGACAAGCTTTGGAAAATCACATGGTGAGACTATAACTACTCAGGCAATAACTATA
Organism: Pseudoturritis turrita; assembly: GCA_900406555.1. Lineage (NCBI taxonomy): Eukaryota > Viridiplantae > Streptophyta > Magnoliopsida > Brassicales > Brassicaceae > Pseudoturritis > Pseudoturritis turrita. Next base: position 604,801 of record OVBL01000569.1, read on the forward strand.
GATGCAAAATAATCACAATTCCACGAGACGAACCTCGATTATGGAAGCTTCTTTCAAGCTCAAACTCGAGTGCTCATCAGAGAAAGGAAATAACAATCTTGACCCTTTTTCATTCAACCGAGGAACGATCAAACGAAGTGTCTCTGCCATAACACCTGTTAACTTTCTCAATTCATAACCCAAATCCTTCAGATATGCCTCGGAATCGATCTCCACCGTGTATTTGTTTCCCTTCCACATAACCGAAACATTGATTGTTCTTCCAGAATCTTCCACGCGATGAGACAACTCCAAGCTACTATCGCCGACAGCCATGGAATCTGAAGATCAGGAATAGGATCGATCAATACAGTTGAAATTCTACATATGAATTGAAACCTTCCAGCGAAAAATCAATTTCATCTCAATAGCATCAAAATCTAAGGAAACACAGAGAATTGGGAATAGACCGACGACGAACAGAGAGATGATTGAGCCCTATACCTCAATTTTCCGAAAGCACGAGGTTTTAGCGACAAAAGCTATAGCCAACAAAAATCCAAATCAGACAGAACACAAGAGATTAGTAAGGAGATTATTATTCTTTGGACTTGTAGAAGAAGAAAAAAAGGATCTCTCTGTTTTATACAGGGAGATACGTATGCACATACGATGAGTGACGTATGGAACGGGGAAAATCCAACAATTTTTTTTTTTCTTTTTGTGTAACCAAAGCATTTTTGTTATTAACTAGCACCCGCCGCGGATTTTTTTCGTATTTTAATTTGTTGGTATTGATCTAATGTCATGTTTTAATAAATAAAAAATAAATATAAAAAATATTATGTTTGATGTGATATTAGATTTTTTATATTATTGGTTTTATATAATACTAGATAAAAGACCCGCATATATGCGGGTTTGTAATCTAACATTTTATAACCTATAAAAAAAATTAATTAATTAAAAGTAGAAATCAAAATTAAATCACCCGTAAAAATAAATAAAATAAAATTGAGAATGTTGATGCAAAACCACTAATTCAGAAGTCTAACATTTATTTATTTACTTTGATTATTTTATTATTTGATTTTCAATTAAATTTTATCATGTACTTTCAAATTATTAGTTTTCCTATTCTATTTAAATTAATATTATTTTTTAATTCATTATTAAAATCTTGATGAATTTATTCTCATATTTTAGTTGAATTATTTTGACTCTTTTAATATTTTATAAACCGCACAAAAATGAAAAATAAAATCATATCATCCGTAAAAATAAATAAAATAAGATTGAAAAGGTTGATGTGAAATCACTCATAAAAAGCCAAAATATTATTTATTGATTTTGATTCTCCTACTTTTTTTTTAATATTAACTGAATTTTCAATTATTATTTTCACATATTTTTAAATTATTAATTTTTCCTATTCCTATTTAAATTATGTTTAATTTTTATTATGTAATTACTCATATATCTTTTTTTTTTAACTCTTGACAAATCGATTTACGTATTTTTATTTGAATTAGACTTACATTTTTAATCATATTTGAATTTTATTTTTTTCACTTATGAATCAGGTATTATCTTTCTTCCAATGAAAAACGAATTATATGTGTTTCATCACTTGGTTTCTTACTTTTTATAATTTTCACAACATGAGAAACTTTCAAAATAATTTTTTTCTCATAAATCAATTTTACAATATTTAGGATGTCTAAGTAGTGGTAAGTCTTTAAAAAAACCACAATACAATGTACATTTTTTAGTCTGATTTCAAAATATAATGATATTAGATATTTTTTTAAAGGGAAGTTTACAAAAACAACCTTAGAAAGTTGTTTTTGTGCAAAACCAATGCTAATCTTTCATTATTACTCAAACAACCTTCTGTACCCGTTTTACCCTTATTTCCTTTGAAGACAAAAAACGTATTTACGAAACTGCCATTAATGAATTTCCCAAAAAAAATGAAAAGTCTACCGTTCTAGTGATGGTAGATTTATTTAATGATCGGTAGACTTAATTCAAGTCCGTAGACTTAATCCATGAACGGTAGACTTAATATTCAAATGGTAGACTTATTCTATAGACTTATTTTTATTTGGTGGTAGAGATGTTTGAGAGCGGTAGACTTATATTGTGAGTGGTAGAGTTAATGCCAACGGTGGTAGATTTGTTTTCGAGTGGTAGACTTATTAGTTGAATGGTAGATTTATCTCGTACATTTATTATTGAGCGGTAAATTTATTTTGTTTGACGGTAGACTAAATATTTGTGGTAGACTTAAATTCATGGGAGATAGACTTACACGTGTTTTGGATCGTAGACTTATTTATAGTGGTGGTAGTTATATAATATGTCGTAGACTTATTATTGACGCGGTAGAGTTATTCAATCTTTCGAGTTTACTAAAACAACCTTCAGTTGGTAGATTTATTAGTTACTACAGTGGTAGATTTAATATGGTCTTACATACAATGATGGTAGACTTGTATGCTTACATACAATGATGGTAGACTTGTATGCTTACATACAATGATGGTAGATTTGTATACTGACATACAATGATTGTAGACTTGTATGTTTATATACAATGATGGTAGACTTGTATTTAAATACAATGACTTTCTAAAGCAAACGCCAGTCGCAAACGCCGTTCGATATAGAAGTCTACCATCATTTAGAAACAAGTCTACCATCATTTAGAAAACAAGTCTACCATGATTTCAAAAGCAAACGCAAGCGTCAATCACAAACGCATATCACAAACGCCAGTCGCAAACGCTGATTACAAATGCCAATCGCAAACGCTAATTACAAACGCCAGTCGCAAACGCTAATCGTCAATCGCAAACGCCATTTATGAATAGTGTTTGCTAAATTTTTTTTTTTTTAATTAAGTTTTTATTAATTTTTTTTTTTTAATGCCAGTGGCATTTTTGTTATTAAAAAAAAGGGATTTAAAGATCTTTTACCAACTTTTGAGCAAACTCATTTCCTCCTAAAGTTGTTTTAGTAATTATGGGACTTTCCAAAATTGTTTGAGTAATTAATCCTTTTTTAGATGGAAAAATTTATTTTGACATGTGGCTAAAGTTAATTGGAAACAAAAATTTTAGAAGAGGTTATTGAAAATTTAAATTGTTTGGAGGAAAAATCGAGAGAGTACAAAATTGTTTAAATAAAGGTGAAATATTATAATCCTTAAAGATTTGAATATGTAAACTTAATTCTATTCAAAAGATTTTTACACGTATATTTAATATTCTAATGAGAAAACGTGTTTGATTTTTTTTTGTCATATATATCTATTTAAAATCAAAATATATGTAAGCGTGTATATATGTAGCTTATTTACTTTTTTATGAATTACTAAAATAAGCTAATTGGAAAATGTTGAGATATGTTATTTTTATCGAATAAGAGAGTAATCGATGGTTTTTTATAATAAAAAGCTGAAATAAAATTTGTGGAAGAGATTATTGAAATTTGAAATTTTTTGGTGAGAAGATTGAGAGAGCACAAAAACTTGTTCTATAAAGGCAAAATATTATAATATTTGAAGATTTGGGTATGTAAACCTAAGTCTATCTGAACTCAAAACATTTTTACACCTATATTAATTAATATTCTAATGAGAAAATTTTGAAACCTAATTCATCTTAATAAATATAAAGGAGAAGAGGGAAAGAAAGAATGGTTGTACGAAAAAAACAAAAAAACCGAGATATATTGATACAAGCTTGAAGACTTGAGACAAAACCGGTTCGATATAGACAATTGGACTAAGGTCGCTCCTTGTCTAAATCTAGGATAAGGTGGAAGCGAGGGTGGATTGATGCGAACCACAATAGGTGTGAAAGCCTACTGATACTTCAAGGTTTTCTCAAGACTCGGACTTAGCTCACGAGACAAAGAGAAGAACAACTAGGTTTAGAACCAAAGGAAAACGTTTTCTTTATTGATAAAAAGGTGAAAATTCGGACTACAAGTGCAAGGCATTATATAGCCAGGTTCTCAAGCATAAAAAAGGAAAAACACAATAAACCTGCAAGAAAGAAAAAGGAAAACACAATAAACCAAAAAAGGAAATAGCCGTTAGGCTTTTAAACACAAAATAAGCTAAAAATGGTAACATGATCTCTTTTAGTCTTCAACTTGGATAGGTCTTCTCTTGAGCTCCTCCAGCTGATTCGTGGGCTTGCTAGGCTTCTCCTAATCCCAAAGAAACTGTGGTAAGATGAGTTTCACGTTTGGGCTTGAATAGGACCCATTTGGTGTTATCGACTATTAAAGGATCCACCAGACACGTCTTCAATGCGGGGCCTTTTATGGGTGATTGGTAAGGCTGCTTGACATGATCTTGAGTGTTCTGAAAAGTAGACTCATAGAGCTTTTGATCCATAGGTGGATCATCTCCTGGAACGTTGTGGTCAGGTTGTGACACTTGGTTGAACAGATCCATCAAATGTGAGCTCTCGGATGGCATTAGTTGCAATCCTTCAAACTGATCAAGCATGATCAGTCCTTCACGATCCAGCTGGTCCAAGAACATGTTGAACTTCTTTTCCAGGCTCTTACTCCTGGTCCTTGTCATTGGTCCGCTTGGTACAAATGGAGCTTGAATGACTTGACTTGGTGATTCGATGTCCTCATCACTCCCTCCCTCTTCAAGAGGTTTTGTCCCCAAAATGTTATCATCTGTATCAAAACGAGCCAAGTCAGAAACATTGAACGTAGGAGATACTTGAAACTTACCGGGAAGCTCCAGCTTGTAGGCGTTGTCATTGATCTTCTCCAAGATTTTGAATGGGCCATCTCCTCGGGGTGAAAGCTTTGAACTCCGTTGGTGCGGAAATCTCTCCGGTCTCATATGCAACCATACCCATTCTCCAACTTCAAATGTGACTTGCTTTCTACCCTTGTTGGCAGCCTTAGCACGTTGTACATTGGTCTTTTCTAGGTGCTCCTTAACCTTCAAGTGAAGCTTCTTAACCTGCTCGGCTTTTCTTTCACCATCTAAGTTCAAGAACTCAGCTTGTGGCAAAGGTGTAAGATCCAAGGGAGTGTTTGGATTGAATCCATAGACGACCTGAAAGGGAGACATATGAGTAGCACTATGAACAGCCCTATTGTAAGCAAACTCAACAAAAGGTAAAGCTTCAAGCCAAGTTTTGAGATTTCTCCCTATGGTGGCTCGGAGAAGAGTTCCGAGCGTTCGGTTGACCACTTCAGTCTGGCCATCAGTTTGTGGATGGCAGGTGGTGGAGAATAGCAGCTTGGTGCCTAATTTCTTCCAAAGGGTCCTCCAAAAGTGGCTGAGGAACTTTGTGTCCCTATCCGAAACAATCGTCCTTGGTAATCCATGTAGTTTAACCACTTCTTTAAAGAAGAGATCCGCGGTTTGAGTTGCATCATTGGTCTTGGCACAAGGGATGAAGTGTGCCATCTTAGAGAACCTATCTACCACAACAAATATGGAGTCCTTGTGCCTGATCTTTGGTAAACCTAGCACAAAGTCCATAGATATGTCAACCCAAGGTAAGGTAGGAACGGGTAAAGGCAGATACAAACCGTGGGGTTGGACCCGAGACTTCGCTTTCTTGCAAGTGATACATCTTGCACAGAAAGTCTCCACTGTTTTCTTAAGGTGTGGCCAAAAGAAATGCTCTTTAAGCATTGAGAGAGTCTTGTCCACGCCAAAATGTCCCATTAGTCCGCCTCCATGTGCTTCTCGGACTATAAGCTCTCTTAGTGAACATTGTGGAATGCATAGACGTTTGTCTTTAAAAAGGTAGCCATTATGTATATAGAATGATGCATAACCTCCTTTCCCAAGGTTCTTATAGCTTTCTGCAAAATCAGGGTCAGATTCATACAAAGGTATAATCATTTCAAAGCCAAGAACCTTAGCATCCATGGTGGTGATAAGCGTATGTCTCCGAGATAATGCATCAGCCACCACATTGTCTTTGCCCTTCTTGTACTTGATGACATATGGGAAAGTTTCTATGAACTCTAGCCACTTAGCATGCCTCTTCTTGAGGTTAGTTTGCCCCCTTAGATGCTTCAAGGTCTCATGGTCCGTGTGTATGACACATTCTTTTGCGAGTAGATAGTGTTGCCAAATCTCCATGGCTCGGACTAAGGCGTACAGTTCCTTGTCATAAGTGGGGTAGTTGAGGGTGGCTCCACTGAGTTTCTCACTAAAGTAAGCAATGGGTCTGCCTCCTTGAGTAAGAACAGCCCCGATCCCTAAGCCTGATGCATCACATTCAATTTCAAACGTTTTAGTAAAATCGGGTAAAACTAAAATAGGAGCATTAGACAACCGATCCTTTAGGCCTCTGAAAGCCTCTTCTTGAGCTTCTCCCCATTTGAATCCCACGTCTTTCTTGATGATGGCAGTGAGGGGTGCGGCAAGGGTGCTAAAATCCTTAACAAACCGTCGGTAGAAGCTAGCCAACCCATGGAAGCTCCGGACTTGACTAATGTTTGTTGGTGTAGGCCATTCTTGGATGGCTTTAACCTTCTCTTGGTCCACTCTAAGGCCCTGTGAACTCACTATAAAGCCTAAAAACACAAGCTCATTAGTGCAAAAAGTACACTTCTTCAAGTTGGCATAAAGGCCTTCTCGTTGAAGCGTTTTAAGGACTTGCTCCAAGTGAGCTATATGATCAATAAATGTGCGGCTATAAATGAGTATATCATCAAAGTATACTACTACAAACCTACTGATGTAAGGCCTTAGAACTTGGTTCATTAGCCTCATGAAAGTGCTTGGTGCATTGGTGAGTCCAAACGGCATAACTAGCCACTCATAAAGACCTTGCTTGGTTTTGAATGCCGTTTTCCATTCATCACCTTCTTTCATTCTCACTTGATGGTAGCCACTCCTGAGATCAATTTTAGAAAACACATTAGACCCAGATAGCTCATCAAGCATGTCATCTAACCTTGGTATCGGATGTCGGTATTTGATCGTTATGTTGTTTATGGCTCGACAATCCACACACATCCTCCAAGTTCCATCTTTCTTCGGCACTAAGAGGACGGGTACAGCACATGGACTAAGGCTTTCACGCACATAGCCTTTATCCAATAGTTCCTTCACTTGTTTCTCTAACTCCTTAGCCTCCTCCGGATTTACTCGGTAAGCAGTTCGGTTAGGCAAGGGTGCACCTGGTACAAAATCAATTTGATGCTCAATTCCTCTTATGGGAGGTAGGCCAGGTGGTATCTCTTCTGGAAAGGTCTCAGCAAACCGGTTTAAAAGTTCCATAACTTCTGCGGGAAGTTGTTGCTCCAACGCGCTAGAACCTGCACTCAAAGCTTCCTTAAAGATCATTAGCAATACCGGTTCTTTGCAAGTGATTGCCTTAGTGATAAAACTAGGCTTGATCAGTAAGTTGCTCTTGGAGGAAGTGTCCTTCTCCTTAAGCATTCTCATTTGAATATCATGCACTTGCGATGGCGTAAGAGGTGTCAAGTTGTACTTCTTCTTGTCATGGACAAAAGAGTACATGTTGCTACGCCCATGGTGAATGGTATCCTTATCAAACTGCCAAGGTCTACCAAGAAGAAGGTGGCCAGCTTGCATAGGAACCACATCACACAAGACTTGATCCGAGTACTTTCCCACATTGAATGGTACTAGCACTTGATCCGTGATCCTCAACTCAGCCTTGTCATTAAGCCATCTTAGTTTGTATGGATGAGGATGTTTAGTCCTCTCAAGACTGAGTTTAGTGACCATATAATCACTCGCAACATTAGCACATGAGCCTCCATCAATAATGAGATTACATACCTTGTTTTGGATGGTACATCTAGTATGAAAGATGTTCTCTCTTTGAACCGTCTCATCCGGATGAACCGTGAGGTTCAAGGCACGTCTTATAACAAGAGACTCTCCATATTCTGGTTCACAATCAACTTCATCAGAGTCTACTCCTATCATCTCAATGTCGCCTTCATCTTGAGACTCGTATTCACCCGCATCCGTGAGAATCATCACTCTTTGGTTTGGACATTCTCTAGCCATGTGCCCCCTGCCCTTACACTTAAAACAAGTAATGTCACGTGTTCTTGAAGTGTTTGGGTTAGAAGACTTACCTTGAGTAGGCTCAAATGCTTTAGACTTGAATCGTGAATCGATAGCCACCGCCTTGCCTTTATCCGCGTCCTTAGGTTGAAAGGACTGGTAGTTTTGTGGCTTAGAACGATTTTGATCCCATGGTTGAGTGCTCTTAGCCTTGCTGGTGACCGAAGACTTCTTTTTGATGTGTTGCTCGGCTTGAATGGCGTGATGCAAAATGTCCTTCAAGTCGTGGTACGGAAGTCTATCAACCTTACGGCTAAGTCTCTCATTCAAACCATCTAGGAACTGAGCCATGATAGTCTCAGCATCCTCATCAAGCTCTAGACGGTTCCTTAGGTGTTCAAACTCCTCAAAGTACTCCTCCACACTCCTAGTTCCTTGGGTAAGTTTCCGAAATTTCTTCTGGAGGTCGCGGTGATAGTAAGCTGGGACATATCTCTTCTTCATGAGTTGCTTCATCTCTCTCCAAGTGTAGATTTGAGGTGAGTGACTCCTCCTTCTATCAGAAACCTCACGATCCCACCAAGAAAGGGCGTGATCTGTGAGTTGAGCTATGGCTAAAGCTAGCCTCTTTTGCTCGTTGTAATCGTAATAAGCAAAGATGTGCTCCATTCTCTGCTCCCATTCCAAGTATGCTTCAGGATCAACACGGCCAGCAAAGGTGGGGGCCTTAAGCTTCATATCCATGGTGTTGCGTCTTGGAAAGTCATCTTCGATCTCCTCTGGATTATTGTTCCTCTGGTCTCTTCTTCTCCTCTGATGTTGCTGCTGCTCCTCCTCGGGCATATGATCAGCCTCTATGTAGTCCTCTTGGTCATGACCCCGTTGGTTGCGCCTTGCTTGATCATTAGCTCGCGGTTGCTCAACTTGGTCGAGCCTTTGCTCCATAGTTCGGAGTTGTTGTTGAATCATGTTCAACATTTGCATCATGATGGTATTAGGATCTGCCTGCTCTCCCTGATTTTCTACCATGGTACCTCACAAGAAAAGATCACAAAGTATCAAATTCGTTTAAAGATGGCAACGTATAAACAAGGAATAAGCAATGATCATCAACGAGTTTCTACACAACCAAATCTGATAAAACTTAAACAAGGAATAAGCAATGATCATCAACGAGTTTCTACACAACCAAATCTGATAAAACTTAAACCAAGGTTCTAGAATAGTTTAATACACCCAGCGAACGCTTTAAAACCAAGGGAAAATCGAAATGGATCAAACCTTTTGTAATGTTATTCGATCTAATCCTATAAAAACAAGTCTGATTTTTTTTTTTTTTGTGGGGGTTTTATGAGAAATTAATTCACGAAACTGAAACAAATGCAAAAGAAATCAAACAAAAGTCAAAGAAAAAGAAAATTGAAGTACACAACCTGGTTGTTCAGGAACTTCAGCTCTGATACCAAAAATGATACAAGCTTGAAGACTTGAGACAAAACCGGTTCGATATAGACAATTGGACTAAGGTCGCTCCTTGTCTAAATCTAGGATAAGGTGGAAGCGAGGGTGGATTGATGCGAACCACAATAGGTGTGAAAGCCTACTGATACTTCAAGGTTTTCTCAAGACTCGGACTTAGCTCACGAGACAAAGAGAAGAACAACTAGGTTTAGAACCAAAGGAAAACGTTTTCTTTATTGATAAAAAGGTGAAAATTCGGACTACAAGTGCAAGGCATTATATAGCCAGGTTCTCAAGCATAAAAAAGGAAAAACACAATAAACCTGCAAGAAAGAAAAAGGAAAACACAATAAACCAAAAAAGGAAATAGCCGTTAGGCTTTTAAACACAAAATAAGCTAAAAATGGTAACATGATCTCTTTTAGTCTTCAACTTGGATAGGTCTTCTCTTGAGCTCCTCCAGCTGATTCGTGGGCTTGCTAGGCTTCTCCTAATCCCAAAGAAACTGTGGTAAGATGAGTTTCACGTTTGGGCTTGAATAGGACCCATTTGGTGTTATCGACTATTAAAGGATCCACCAGACACGTCTTCAATGCGGGGCCTTTTATGGGTGATTGGTAAGGCTGCTTGACATGATCTTGAGTGTTCTGAAAAGTAGACTCATAGAGCTTTTGATCCATAGGTGGATCATCTCCTGGAACGTTGTGGTCAGGTTGTGACACTTGGTTGAACAGATCCATCAAATGTGAGCTCTCGGATGGCATTAGTTGCAATCCTTCAAACTGATCAAGCATGATCAGTCCTTCACGATCCAGCTGGTCCAAGAACATGTTGAACTTCTTTTCCAGGCTCTTACTCCTGGTCCTTGTCATTGGTCCGCTTGGTACAAATGGAGCTTGAATGACTTGACTTGGTGATTCGATGTCCTCATCATATATAATAAAGTGAATATTTAAAGAAATAGACCATGCTTATCAACTAATTATTTTAATAAATTATTTATTAGAAACTAATTATTTTTTTGTTATATATGTTGATTTTTATAATCTACTTGATAAATAAAAATATATTAGTTTTAAAAGAAATAAGATTTGTATGACACATGTCAAAATCTAATTGAAAAAAAGATTGATTCATTTATTCTCATGTTTTAGTTGAATTATTTTGACTCTTTTAATATTTTATAAACCGCACAAAAATGGAAACAAAAAATCATATCATCCGTAAAAATAAATAAAATAAGATTGAAGACGTTGATGTGAAATCACTCATAAATAGCCAAAAAATTATTTATTGATTTTTGATTCTCCTATTTTGTTTTTTATATTAACTGAGTTTTCAATTTTGTTTTTCTCATATTTCTAAACTATTAGTTATTCTTATTCCTATTTAAATTATGTTTACTTTTTATTATGTAACTACTCATATATCTTTTTTTAACTCTTGAAAAATCGATCTATGTATTTTTATTAGAATTAGACTTACTTACATTTTTAATCATATTTGAATTTTATTTTTTTTCACTTATGAATCAAGTATTATCTTTCTTCAAATGAAAAATGAATTATACGTATTTCATCACTTGGTTTCTTACTTTTTATAATTTTCACGAGAAATTTTCAAAATAATTTTCTTCTCGTAAATCAATTTTATAATATTTAGGATGTCTATGTAGTGGTAAGTCTTTAAAAAAACCTCAATACAATGTACATTTTTTAGTCTGATTTCAAAATATAATGATATTAGATATTTTTTAAATGGAAAAATTTATTTTGATATGTGGCTAAAGCTAATTGGAAACAAAAAATTTAGAAGAGGTTATTGAAAATTTAAATTGCTTGGTGGGAAGATCGAGAGAGTACAAAATTGTTTAAATAAAGGTGAAATATTATAATCCTTAAAGATTTGGGTATGTAAACTTAATTCTATTCAAAAAAAAATTTATACGTGTATTTAATATTCTAATGAGAAAACGTGTTTGATGTTTTTGTCATATCTATTTCTATTTAAAATTAAAATATATGTAAGCGTGTATATATGTAGCTTATTTACTTTTTTATGAATTACTAAAATAAGCTAATTGGAAAATGTTGAGATATGTTTTTTTTATCGAATAAGAGAGTAATCGATGGTTTTTTATAATAAAAAATCTGAAATAAAATTTGTGGAAGAGATTATTGAAGTTTGAAAATTTTTGGTGAGAAGATTGAGAGAGCACAAAAACTTGTTATATAAAGGCAAAATATTATAATCTTTGAAGATTTGGGTATGTAAACCTAAGTCTATCTGAACTCAAAACATTTTTACACCTATATTAATTAATATTCTAATGAAAAAATTTTTAAACCTAATTCATCTTAATAAACGTAAAGGAGAAGAGGGAAAGAAAGAATAGTTGTACGAAAAAAACAAAACCAAGACATATAATAAAGTCAATATTTAAAGGAATAGACCATGCTTATCAACTAATTATTTTAATGAATTATTTATTAGAAACTAATTAATTTTTTTTATATATGTTGATTTTTATAATCTACTTGATAAATACAAATATATAAGTTAAAAAAAAAAGATTTGTATGACACATGTCAAAATCTAATTGGAAAAAATTACATGTGTCACAAGCCGAAACAAAATATCTAGAATAGATTATTGAAGTTTTTAATTATTTGGTGAGAAAATCGAGAGAGCGCAAAATTCTTTAAATAAAGGTGAAAGATTATAATCCTTGAAGATTTGGGTATGTAAACCTAATTCTATTCAAACTCAAAAGATTTTTACATGTGTATTTAATATTCTAATGAGAAAAAGTGTTTGATTTTTTGCCTTATCTATTTCTGTTCAAAATCAAAATATATGTAAACGTGTATATATGTAGCTTATCTACTAATTTTTTTTATGAATTATTAATTAGAAGTTAATTAGAAAACGTTGATATATGTTGTTTTTATAATCTAATTGATAAATATAAATATATAAGAATTTTTTTAAATAAGATTTGTTTGACACGTGGCAAAATCTAATTGAAATTTTTTAACACGTGTCAAAATCTGATCGACCAGCTGACATGTGTCACGATCGTGTTAATTACGAAGTTTGACGCATCAAGCTTTATATAATAAGATGAGATGCCATAAAAGGATAAACTGTTTCATAGTGGATCAAATCAGAGTGTAAATAACGTAGAGGAGTTCAATCCGGATTTCGATTCAGTTTTGGATCGCTTTTTCGGTTTATATATTCACTAGATTAGGATCCGCGTAATACGCGGGGTTTTAATTATAATTTATTTATAAATGATAAAAAATAAATTAAAACTTGTCGGTAATCGATTAAATTTAATAAAGATAAAATTTATGAAAATGTAAGAAATATATGTTAAATCTTGTTTATGTAAATATTTAGATTTTGATTGTTACTCGCACACTTATTTTAGATGTTGATTAGTAACTTTGTTTCAAACTGAATTTCAACTCCACGTATTTCATCTCGCAATACAACTCATGTATTTCATCCATAATATTTAAAACCATATTTTTACTCCATGCATTCCTTGTCAATCAATAATACCCAAAATTTTTATATTAAAATAATATATGCATAATACATTCTATCAAATTTATGTCTATATATGTCATTAGTGTTAAACAAATAGTAAGAAAATTAACAAAATATATTAGTAAATAAATTTGAAAGTATTAACAAAACATGTTGAAATCTCATGAATATCAATTTTTTATATGCCGCACTAATACTTTTAGAAATTAGAAATAATTTGTCTTATTTTTCTTTTTTAGTTTTTTTATTTAGTTTTCCCTTTTAATTTTTTAATAATATGTCTTATTTTCTTTTTTTGACTATTATTTCATTTTAGTTACACTACAATTATAAATAATTTGTCTTATTTTCCTTTTTTAGTCTTTTTGATTTACTATTTCCTTTTAATTTTTTTAATAACATGTCTTATAATTTTTTAGACTATTATTTCCTTTTAGTTACACTACACTTTGATTTAAGAAATAAATAATGTAGAGAAACAAAATTTATATTTTTATATTAATATATTGACACATATCACAATCTCGATTAAAATTAACACATGTCACGATCTGATGAGTTACAATTTTGCCTACGTGTCATACTCACGTTGGGAAAAATTTAAAGTAAAATAGCTTTGATCGATTTGTGGAACTCTCAAATTCATGATTTGCTTGAATGATGTATTTTTTTCTTTTCTTTCTCCATTAGTTATGACATTTTTCCTTTTTTTTTTAAATGTATTGACATAAAACAAATTTTCCTTTTTAATGATATTTTTTTTTTACAAATTTGCTCTTTTACCTTGTTTTAATAACATTTTTTACAAATTTTCTCATTTACCTTTATTTAATGACATTTTTTTTTACAAATTTTTCCAATGATGTATTTTGTTTGTTCTTTCTTTCTCGATTAGTTATGGCATTTTTCCTTTTTTGTTTTTAAACGTATTGACATGAAACAAATTTTTCCTCTTTTTTAATGAATTTTTTTACAAATTTTCTCTTTTACCTTTTTTAATGACATTTTTTACAAATTTTCCTTTTACCTTTTTAGTGACATTTTGTTTACAAATTTTCTCTTTTTTTAATCACAATTTTTTTTACAGAAGGACATTGATTTTTTTTTGTTACGTTAGGACAATTTTTTTTGGCGATGATGTATTATATTTTTATATTAATATATTGACACGTGTCACAATCTCAATTAAAATTAACACATGTCACAATCTGGTGAGTTACGATTTTTGCCTACGTGTCACACTCACGTTGGGCAAAATTTAAAGTAAAATAGCTTTGATCGATTTGTGGAACTCTCGAATTCATGATTTGCTTGAATGATGTATTTTTTTTCTTTTCTTTCTCGATTAGTTATGATATTTTTTTTTTTAAAACGTATTGACATGAAACAAATTTTCTTTTTTAATGATATTTTTTTTTACAAATTTTCTCTTTTACTTTTATTTTAATAACATTTTTTACAAATTTTCTCATTTACCTTTATTTAGTGACATTTTTTTTATAAATTTTTCCAATGATGTATTTTTTTCCTTTCTTTCTCGATTAATTATGGCATTTTTTCTTTTTTTTTTGTTTTTAAACGTATTGACATGAAACAAAATTTTCCTCTTTTTTAATAATATTTTTTAAAAATTTTCTCTTTTACCTTTTTTTAATGACATTTTTTTACAAATTTTCCTTTTACCTTTTTAGTGATATTTTGTTTACAAATTTTTTCTTTTTTTAATGACAATTTTTCTTTTAACTTTTAGATAAAAAAGAAATATTATTTAAATTAAAATTAACTTTATACATTAGTATATTAACACGTGTCATAATCTCAATTAAAATGACATATGTCACAATCTAATGAGTTATAATTTTGAGTGCATTCTCCTTTATACAATAAGATATCTACAATAAAACTAAATCTATTATGAATTATTCGGTTTGGATTCGGTTTAGATTCGGTTTTTAGTAAAATATACTCTTAATTTTTTTTTAAATTTTGGTTTTAGATCGGTTTTTTCTTTTCGGTTTCAATTTTTGGATTTTGGTTATAAAAAAATGAATCCATTTAAACTATATAAATAAATGTTCGGTTTTTGGATCGGTTATTTTGGTTTGGTTCGGATTGAATCAGTTCGCTTAATCCGGATTGAACACTCCTAAAATAAAGAGTAAACATGTGTTTCTTTATAACACGATCAAATATATCTTTTTTTTTTAATTTGCATTTTCTCCCAACTCTGATGTCTCGTCCAATTTGCTTATAAACACTTAAATTAGGGCTGGGATTTTGACCCGAATCGATTGAACCGAACCGAGCCGAACCGAGATTTTTGGTTTTCGGTTCGGTTTCGATTCTCTTGACTGAACTGACCGGTAAAAATTTCAATTGGGTTCGGTTACCCAATAATTTCGGTTCGGTTCGGGTCGAACCGATCGGTTTTTCGGGTAATTTTTTTTCTAAAATAACCGGATTATACCAAAATTAGACCGGTTTTACCAAAATTAGACCGGTTTTTACCAATACCTGATTTTAACCGAACCAAATTACCCGAATTTAACCTAAAATATCCGAATTTAACCGAAAATATCCGAATTTAACCGATTTTAACCGAATTTCAAAAAAAAAAGGAGAGGATATTTTCGGTTATGAAACTCAAAACCGAAATTAACTGATAACTGAACCAAACTGAACCGAATTTTTATTCGGTTAATTTCGGTAACCCTCTAGAAATATTTTGGTTAACCGATAACCGAAAAAACCGACTCGATTCGGTTCGGTTAACCGAAGTCGCAGGCGTAACTAAACCCTTCTTTTTTTTATAAAATAAATTATGTTACCGCTAAAGATTTTCAAGTATTGCAATTTGAATATATTACTTCCTCCTTAATCATCCCAAATTTATTAACGTCACATTTAAATATGTGTTATGACGAACCGATGAGCTTCAACCAAATCTGATATGTTATATAGTTATGCCACTACGAGAATTGGTCAACATAGCTACAATTTTTTTTGTAGCTATGTTGATTTTTTTGTACCAAATTTCTATTTGCTACGAATTTGCTACAAATAATTCACCGAAACTATAGGTTTGAAACAAATTTACTGTTTGTAACAAATTGTAGCAAGTTGCCACAAATAGTCACCGACATACTATTGTAGCTATTTGAATCAAAATTGCTACAACATATTTTGTAACAAATTTGTTACAATTTCGTTACAAATAGTTTGTGAGAAATTGATACAAAATTCCACAAAATTGTTGAAATAAATACTCACTAATTGTGACAAAATAATCGTGACAATTGCCACAAATGGTGTCAACTATTTCGAAGATATTGGCCACGGTGAATTACAATATTTTTGTAACTAATAGCCACATTGAATTACAAATTTTTTGTCAATAATAACCACATTTAGTTACAAAAAATATGCGCCTAATATGTGGTTTTTTTCAAAAAAAAATTGTTTTATTACATTGATATTTTGTAATATATAATAATTAAAATAAAATCAATTATATTTGACAATATTAAAAAACGAAAATAAAATATAAAATATGAAAAATGTATACATATCTCAAAACATAACATATCTTTACACAAATCCAAATTTCTAATCACCTAATTTCCATAATTCTTCTAGTCACCTAATCTCTCTTTGCCCTTTCTCTCTTCGCCACTGAAATAGCATCAGCAACTTGCAACCGCCGCAACCCAGAGCAAGTTTCCTAACAGATACATGCTTTTGCCTGGCTGAATGAAGTCCCATCTGTGTTTCACAAGGAAATGTCAATTACATATATAGTACACTTTGACACTGCAAAATCAAATAATTGCAAGTGTTAATTACCCCCTTGCATAGATCGGGTTGGCTTCATCAGTCACCGGTGTTGAAGTTGAGGAGATCAGAGTCGTGCGGAGCGTTGGCATTGTCGAAGATCTCTTCTAATTTCAACACTCACTTGCCTTGAACATCGTCTATATCCACGAAGAATGGAGCTTTGTAAAATGGAATCTTATTCCATAATCCTACATTATAAACAGTTACTTTTAAAACCTGATTTACTAAGAAAAATACTTGTTTCATACAAAAGATGTGAGACATGAAAGAAGAAAGGATACCAAGAATTTGAAGGTGGAGAGAGGGACGTCTCTGGTCCTTCATTTGAGTCCGAGTTTAATCAAAGGCTGAAAATCCAATCTTTGATGAGACCTTTGAACCACCCACTAAGAACAAGCTGAAACTAGTATCAAATGTTTCATCAATAGGTTTGTAAACCCTAATTTAGTTCCTGATTTAAGCCTAAAACTATGTCTCTCTCGGAGATCTATGATCTGAATCTCGCTACCAAGCACAACCTACGATCTATCTAGATAACAAAGGATCTGAAGAAATTCGAAATTGGTGACTGGAAAATCGTTAGATCGAAGAAACCAGAGCGTGTTTTTGAAACTTACCGGAGATACCAACTGTACATCAGACGAGAGCGAGGATCATACCACCGAAAGCCCAAGCGATTCCTTGGATTCCGACTGAAGCACACATGTTCGGTGACCTCTTCACACCCATAACTGTCAAAACAGTGATGTAGAGGAAGAGGAAAGTAGCGATAAACTCAGCGATTCCGGCTCTCCAGAAAGACCACGAAGCAAGCTCGCCGGGTTCGAACAACGGCGCATGCGGTGGCTCCTTGTAGTCCTTGTCGCTCTGAGCCAATGTTCCGATCGGTTGTCTCTCTTAAAACTTGTTAGCTCCAACTCTAACATCTTCTTGTTTGCCTTCCATCTCTGATTTCTCTCTCTCTATAGAGTTTTTTTTTCCTCTGTGTCGAGATCCAAATTATGACGGCCGCTTCTCTAGGTCGAAAGAAAAGAGAGAGATATATATTCTGTTTACAATTGAATAATGGAGAATTTGAGCCGCACATTTTTATTTTGGGTTGGACCCAAATATTTTAATTTCTTTCCAAAGTTGGCGCCTGAGGGAAACCAATTTTTTGTTTCAAAACTTAAAAATATTCTAAGTATAGAGTTTTAGAGTTCAAAGTATAAGATATATATATATATATATATATATATATGTCTTTTTGTTAATGGGAATTAGGGGTATAGGATATTTGTTTAGTGTTTGAGTATATACATTCGTTATATATGTATAATAATGATATATTTGTCATATATGATCAATCGTCATATATATGTATAATAATTACATAAGGAATTTTAAACCAAAGAATTATTTTTGTTCATATATACATTTACAAATATAATTCAATTATACCATGAATCTTTAATCAAATACTTCTAACTTTTTTTTATATATATAGTTTATGTTTTAAGTATGAAACAATAATTCATTGTATTTTCTATTGTTAATTGAAAATAAAAAAAAATTAATTATGAAACCCTAAATAATAAATTAAACACTCATTTATCCATAGAAACCTAATTGTTATATCAAAAGTTATGTATGTATTGTGAAACCCTAAATCATAAATCAAGCATTCATTTATCCATAAAAGCCAAAACCCTATATCAAAAGTTATATATATATTGTGAAACTCTA
The DNA here is from genome assembly GCA_900406555.1 of Pseudoturritis turrita. Classification (NCBI taxonomy): domain Eukaryota; kingdom Viridiplantae; phylum Streptophyta; class Magnoliopsida; order Brassicales; family Brassicaceae; genus Pseudoturritis; species Pseudoturritis turrita. The sequence continues at coordinate 623,408 of OVBL01000569.1, forward strand.
AACCCTAAATCAAACACTCATTGATTTATAAAAGCCAAAAATATATATCAAAAGTTATACATGTATTGTGAAACCCTAAACTCTAAATCAAAAAGTCTTTTATCTATAAAACCAAAACCTTATATCAAAAGTTATGTATGTATTATAAACCCTAAATCCTAAATCAAACACTAATTTATCCATAAAAAGCCAAAACCTTATATAAAAAAATATGTATATATTTTGATACCTTAAATCATAAATCAAAGACTCATGATTTCGTCTTTTTATTTTATATTGTTAATAATTTTTTTCTTTATATTTTATGTTTTTAGGATGAAATAATAATTTTTTGTGTTTTTATTGTTAATTGAGAAATACAAATTATGAAGAAAAAAAATTAAATAATTTTGTTTCTTTTACATTTTATGTTTTTCGTATGTATTTTGTTTATGTATGTTTGAGATTTTTTATTAAAATGTGTGTAATTTTTAACTAACTTTCGTAGCTACTAATAGCTACAACGATTTTTGTAGCAATAGTTACAAATTAGTTTTGAAAAATCATTGTAGCTATATTATTACAATTTTTGTGTCACAAATTGTAATAATATAGCTACAATGATTTTTCAAAACTAATTTGTAACTATTGCTACAAAAATCGTTGTAGCTATTCGTCACTAATACACTAGTTGCTCTAATTTTTTTTTTCGGTTTTTATGTAAGTATTTTTCCACAACACTTTTGAAGCAAACTGTAACTTTTGTTACATATTACTTCAAATGTGTTTGTAGCAATATTGCCCACTACTATATCGTCACAATTTGAAGCAAATTAGCTACAATATTAAATTCGTAGTAATTTCGTAACAAATTATCCACAAATAATTACGAATTTGCTACACCTAACTAATTTCATAAATTAGTCGCAAAATTGTATCAATTCGTAACTAATTTTTGCTATAAATTGTTATTGTAACAAAATTTGTGGCTATGTTCACCAATACACTAATTTGTGCTCTTAAATTTGTTACATTTATTTTCTCTTATTCACTGCATGCTCTCTAAATTCTATCAAGGCCATCCCAAAGAAAAAGAGTTTAACTATTCTCCTCATTATGCCTTCATGGCACCTTTCTTTTTTAGTCACCATATCTCCATATGATCATTAGCATAATTCAATATCTTTTGATCATCCACGGTATCATTCTCATCTAAACTGAATTTTGTTTGTTTTGGCCAGGCATTGAATGCAAAATAAGTTTGGATAACTTGGCTCACGTTTCTTGTCTCAACTTTGGTTGATATACTCCAAACTCTTATTAGAATACTCTGCTTCTTTTATTTTCTTTCCTTCACCTAATCGTGTCTTTCTTACCTCCAAAATGTGACAATCTATCCTACGTCATATTTGGCCATTTATTTTTCTTCTCTTTTGGTGTTTCCAGCCATTGTTGCTCAACCTCACCTTTCTTTCTACCGATTTCTGAATTAGGCTCTTTCGCCTCATTCATTGTCATCGTATGATTCCATATCAAACGATGCTACCACTACTGCTCTTTGTATACTTAACCATTGCTCGTACTACTAATAAAATGAGAGCTAGCTCAAATAGGATATAACACAATTCTGATACATTTTGAATGTTAGAAATTGAAATGTAATACTGAAAACAGGTAGTTACTAAAAATCCCCTACATGCGGGTTGTTTTCATATATGATTTTTGAAAATTTAATAATATATCAATTTATAATTAAGATTATATATAATATATATAAATAAATAAATTGTATTTTACTGAGAAAAAGGCATGAGATTTAATATTTAGAATAGAACCGTGAGATGTGTTGGGGGGGGGGGGGGTGAAGTGGATACAAGAAAGTAAGGATGAACAAAATATCTGGTATCCGAGATACGATCTGAAAATTCAGTCATCACAAATTATCATATCTAGATCTGCTTTCATAAAAAAAAAAGATATATCAAAAGTCAAAATATTATAAAAATAAATTCTAGTAAAAAGATTTAAAGTATTTTTTAGAGTTATCCAAATACTCTATGTGAATAATTGTTCTAGGATCCAAGTTTTCTGAGATTTTTGGATATTCGATTCATGTTCATGCCACCCCTAGTAAAAATGTTGTAATGTATTCTCGTTTAATGATATGTGTTTCTAATGTGCTGCAAAGTTGACTAAAACAAACTTTGTCATATATGGATAAATTTTTTTGGCAACTTTCAGTTTGCCTTTTTTTCGGTGGTGGTGGCGGATCTTCAATGTTTTTCTGAAATCATGTTTGATATTAATCGATATTCTCTTTTTTGTGTCAAGCTTGTCAAAAAAAGAAAAGAAAAAAAAAACCAAGCTGAAGGGAGACTTTACTCTCCTTCCTCTTGAACCCTCAACATGTAGTAGACGAAGTTAACGGATTTGCTTCTGTGAACACAGAACTGGGCTTTTTTATGAATTTTTCTCCTTTCTTAAGATATTGGGATAAAATCAGTTAAATCCACTTCCAATGGTATATTCCACAAAGGCATGAATCTTTAGACAAGCAAAAAGGATAATTAAATTATACATAACTACATAAACACACATCAGACGTGCTTATGATTCTACTTGTAGCGTTATCTAGACATGGTTATATGGATAGCATTTATATAGCCAGTACAAAGTCATCTGAGTCTTTAACTGCACGAAACAACAACCATCTTATATTGGTGTTTCAAACGGGACTATGCGCAGTGAGCACCAATAAAAAATTATACGAGCTGAAGAGAGGCTTGACCTACAGTTTCCACGGCAGCTCCACCCTTTGTCAATGATCCCTCTCTGTATTTATTCTTTTGATAACGTAATACATTTGTTAATGATGCCAAGAGATGATATTTTGAAATAAATACATAAGCAAAAAACAAGATGACATATTGACGATAGATAATTAGATATGATTTCGATATAGACATTAGAGCACTTTCACCAAGACCAAATAAGATTCCAAAAACGGAATCCCAATTTAGAAATGACATAATATTTTCAGTAAATTTTTTGTTCAATTAAAAAGTTTGGCAAGGCATTGAGTTTAGATTAAAAAAAAAAAAAATCAATGCACATTAAACTATTTAGCTCTAAAGTGCTCTTTGTCATCGATCGATTCCTACTACACGAAGTTACAGCAAGACCCACCAACATCATAAATTCATCGGATCAGATCCAAAAACAACTAAAGTGACCAAGTCAAAATTTGTTTAATGTTAAGAATTTTTAAAATGGTTTCAACGTTTACTTGGGTATTTGCTGCCGTTGCAAACATAGCCATAATGCCATCCTCATCATAATTCTTTGGAGTCGTATGGATCCATGCATCTTCAAAGCCATGACCTCTTTTTGATTTTTGTCATGCTAGTCCCGGGTGGTGTTCGTAATCATCCTCAATCCCGTGTAAAATATGGTGGTTCGAGTACCCACTATTCTCGCTCTCGTCCTTCAACTGATTACAATTTCTCGCAATTGGTTCTTCGGTTTTAAAGAGACTAACAAAGAGTCTCAAGAGGATGTATAGGGTGGCGTTAAATTTCAAACTTTGCGACCATCAAAACTTCCCTGAAATGAGGAGAAAGAGAAACGAATATAAAAAGAGTCTACAGAGAGAAACATTTCAATTTTCTCAGCCAAAAATATGTCTTTGAGACCAAAATCGTAGGCTTCTTTGTGGAACAAATTTTAGAGGCTACGATACAACCTCCCTGTGCATTGTCGTTTTCTTTGGAAGAGTGGAACTTCGGAAGACGGTAACTAAGAAAAGCAGGATTTTATTGTTTTGGGTTTTCATGAAGTGAAGAAGAAAAGGATAAATTCTAAATGATAATGTTTTGGAGTTAAAAAGGATACGAAAAATGCTTTGGTTTCCGGTCAAGCATTTTATTGTTTTGGAAATGTACCCGATCGATAAGTCAAAGAATTATAATGAACGAGATGGACTAAATTGGGGGATATGAATGACACTTCATTTTAGGAGTACACGTCACTTCCAAGCTCTTTAACATGCTAATATGTCATAATATGATGTGTATAATCAAAATGTTTTAATTGGTTTTCAAGAGTTAAGTTTTTGCTCATGCGTGAGCTTCTAAAAAATAAAAATATTGAGATGTCAGCATATGGAGAGACATTTGTGTTATCATAGTATTGAGATGGACTAAATTGGAGATATGAATGGCACTTCATTTTAGAGTACACGTCACTTCCAAACTCTTTAACATGCTAATATGTCATAATATGATGTGTATAATCAAAATGTTTTAATTGGTTTTCAAGAGTTAAGTTTTTTCTCATGTGTCAGTTTCTGAAAACCTAAAAATGCTGAGATGTCATCACATGGAGAGAGATTTGTGTTATTATAGTATTGATTGTTTAATCCTTATTTTATTTATGCCGGAAAATAAAGTTAAATATTTAGTTGCGAGCGAGTTCATCGTTCTCTCTTATCCCTCCTACCAGTTCGCCTTAGCTGTCGAAATAGAGTTTTCCGATCTCCCTCTCCGGTGGCCGGATTCTCTCACCGCCACAGTGAGAGGGACTCCCCTCTTCCTCTTCCTTTATTGCCTTTCCTTTGTTTCGGTCTTCCCTGCAGTTAAGAGCAGATCTGGCAGATCTAGGTCATGGGAGGGTTTCGTTGGTATCGAAGTTTGGGGGTCGAGGTGGTGGTTCTGTTCGGCGGAGGCTCTCTCTGATTCTTTCTTCCTTCTCGTCTCTGTTGGATATAGGACTGCTAATGGTCTCGGGGTTAGGAAAGCTTTGGAGATCTCTTCTCGCCTCGTTCTGGATCTTTTCGGTGACTTCTATGCTGCCATTTCGGGGCTCTATAGCAGTGGCTTCGTGTTGGTCTTGATGTCTAGGGTTGTGGTTGTGCCTTCGAAGAGGCTTCTGAGGACGTGTCTTTTTGGAGGTTGTCGCCACTTCTTCTCTTTATCTCTGTCCACGCTCAGGCTGCTTGCGGCGGCCCTGTCACCTCCTTTCTCATATGCTTCAGCTGTGGGTTCTCCAGCGGACAGCGGAGGCTCGCTCATCTTCCTCGCTTAGGCTTATGAGGCTTCAGTGGTGTGGTATCTTCTTCCCTTTCCTGTCCCTCCGACGTTTTTCCTGCTTTTTTGGCCTTTCGGCCTGTCAAGGATTTTTCAAGTTTGCTCCTTCTCTCCTCGGACTGTTTCCCTCTTGGCTTTGTCCTTGTTGGGACAAGATCGATTTAGGTTCCGTCTCCGGGGTTCTTTGTCTTATCTTGCAGGGCTCTCTTCCTCGCGATTGTTCTTTTGGTTTCTATTCGGCTCCGTTTCTGTCGTTGTTCATCTTCGGGTGAGGCTTCAGCGGTTTAGTTTTTGTGCGCTCCTTGTCTCTACAATTCAGATCAGTTCGTATATGCTCATTCCGTTGGGCTTCTTTCATGTGTTGTTACCTGTTGGTTTATCTCCGCCGGCTTTGGAAGATTTAGAGGTGCTAGTTAGTATTTCCTTCTTGCCATTGTATGAAGCCTAGCTCAATTTGATTAGGGAGGTAGATTTGATTCGTGTTATAGGAGGTTTCGTGTTTCGGTTCTGACCATGGGCTTGGTGTTGATTAGTAGTTCTGTTTGTTAGGGTGAGTAGCCTAGGTTTTGGTTTCATTTTCGGTGTTGTTGTCCTCGGCTTTTGTCTCTTGTGTTTGGTTTCTCGTATTCTAATATTACCTCATATGGAAAAAAAGTTGCGAGCGAGTTCATAGGATTCGAGAATCTACTTACATAACTCTCTAAAGAGATCTTTGTAAGAAGCTGACAAGTGCAATGACGGATTTTTGGTGGAGTAGTGGTAATAATTGTCGTAAAATTCTTTGGCTTGCTTGGCAAAAACTATGCAAAACGAAGAGGAAGGAGGCCTCGGTTTCAATGACATCTCGAGATTCAACCAGGCCCTCCTTTGTAAACAAGCTTGGAGAATTTTGTACCAACCTCAATCCTTACTTTCACGGATTCTGGAACATTGTTATTTCAGGAATTCTGGTTTCCTAAATTGTGGTGTCGATACTAGACCCTCTTACGCTTGGAGAAGTATCATCCATAGTCGGAAACTACTTAAATGAGGCTTGGTTAAAGCAATTGGTGACGGCAGAGCTACTAATGTTTGGTGTGAAAATTAGATCATGGATGGTGTTCCTCGGCCACCACTTAGTTTGAACGACGACATTGATATCTCACTTAAAGTCTCTGAGTTGATAAACCATAACACAAGCTGTTGGGATGTAACAAAGATCTATCAAACCTTTGTCGTGCAAGACGCTCCATATATTCCGAAGTTAAAGATTTCATCGTGGCTCAGAGATACGTATTATTGGGGGTTTTCGAAAACATGCCTTTATACTTCACAAAGTGGGTATCGACTTTTGGAAACTCTTCCGGATTTGCAAACGTTACCGATGGTGGATCTACCTCCACTGGAAATAAACCTTTAGTCAAATCTATGGAAGGTGAACACTTCTCCTAAGATCCAACATTTTCTTTGGAAAGCACTAGCTGGTGCATTAGCGGTGGCAGAGCGGCTGCAATCCAGAAGTGTAAAAATAGATCCGGTATGCTCCTCATGTGTCCTAGAAGAAGAAACCATTTGTCATGTGCTTTTTAACTGTCATATTGCCCAAGAAGCTTGGGAACTTTCTAGGATCCCGCTTCCAAGTCCAGGGTTTTTGCAAAACTCTGTTTTGTTGAATCTCCATCACATGTTGTCAATCAGAAAGGTGCCAGGAAGTTCGGTAAATATTGGCAAGGGGTTTCCCTGGCTTTTATGGCACCTTTGGAAAGAAAAGAACATGTTTTTGTTTGAAAAGAAGCTTCTCGACTCTCACCTAATCTTAGCTCGTGCTCAAGAAGAAACAGAGATTTGGATGGCAGTGAATAAACCAGAGCGAAATGAACGGTCATCTATTCCTCTCTCTTCCATCTCGGTTGATCACTAGCATATTAAATGTTGGAACCTCCTGGATAAACAACATTTAGAATTGCGGAGCTTCATGGCTATTACGCGATCATACGAGCTTAGCTCTGTTTCACAGCAGGCGATCTTACTCTAAGGTACTTTCGAGGTTTGAATCTGATTTGTTAGGACTACTTTGGGCAGTAGAAAGTTTCCATAACATGAACTTTAAGAAAACTCTCTTTGGATGCTCCTCTGATCGGGTTGAGGAAGCTGTGAACAACCCTCACGCTTTTTCTCTTTTCCGACATCTCATTGGAATTCTTTATCTCCTATCTTCCTTTGAAGTCTGGGATATCACTGTCTCCTCTCATGAGAGTAACCGGAATGCAGAAATCATTGCGAGGAGTGTGACTAGCGACCATCGCTATCAGTGCTCAGGGCGCACCATCATGGCTTACGGAGTCCAGCTCCATAGATGAAGCTCATGTTCAAGGCTAAGGCGTTATGTGCTGATTTTGCCTCCTTAGTGTTCTGTCTTGGTCCCTGATAGGCTGCGTAGTTTGTTTTTGAGAGGCCATAGTTTTGTATCTCCTTTGTCGAGATTTTGGTTTTTGTTGATGCCTTCTGGTATCGGATGTGTTTTCAATTTTGTTGGAGTTCTTAATAAAATTTTCGTTTTCAGTGTTAAAAAAAAAAACAGATTTGATCAGTCGTCGAGTTAGACACTTGAAAATATGGTGTGTGGGTCTAGCCATAAAAATTTTAAGGCAAAATATGGTGTACCCGTTTTTCAGCGGCGGATTTGGCTGTCACAAGGTCGAGGTAAATTTGTGGATAACCCGTCACAAAGCGAGGAAGAAGCAAATCATCGCTAATTTACGTTGCAAATCAGTTAGGTAAATTTTGTAAAATTCTCTATAAATTGGGATATATATTTTAAAAAGCACAAATCTCTTACAACTAATTCACTGCAAAAATGTCTCCCGGTCACGATATATACGCATAATAAAAATGGATGTGTATGCATAAATATTTGGAGGGAACAATGATAAAAAAAGTTCCGAGACAGGCTTGGACAATACATGTATCAGGCGACTAATACACCGATGATTGTGAAAGACGGTAAGATATTATGTCTATGCCATAAATGCATGAATACAAAATTTATATTGTGGAGATTGTGTGGAGACATTTATATAATAGAAAGTTTACGTCGTATTACTATGTTTAGTTTCAACATGAAAAAGATATGTTGGAAATGCAGCTGGTGGATGAACCTAATATTTTTTATGAGCATTATTATCAATCCGATTATCATCATGAATGTCAAGACCGTCATAGGTTTCATGACATTGTTACAAATACATTTCATTAGAAAGCAACAACATTAACCAATAATACAGTTGAGGAATCCAACTTAGATGGGAAAAGATTTTATGATATGTTAAACGTTGCAAATTAACAAATCTATGATAGATATAGAGAAGGGCAGCCTAAATTGGTATTGATATCTAGGACAATGAAGATTAAAATTGATCAAAACTTATATGAGATTTACGTGGATTCAAGGACATAACTATTTAAAGAATATTTGCTCGAAAATAACATATAGAAGTTGATTTTCAATTTTAAGTTACCGTCTAAAATGATAGATGTCCAATACAATACTGGAGACTCAGACACCTAGTCTGTCACCGCCGCCCCCTCAGCCAGTACCACCCGTTGTGCCAACAGTCCCAGCAGCACAAATGAGCATCGGAGATCTTCTTCGTCAACCGAAACGGAAAGGTTTGAAGAAGTTAGTGTTACCCTCAACGAATCATCTTTCTCTCATCTCAATCTAGTTCGTTTCCAACTAAGCAATAGTATATTAAAGTGACAATCCTTGTAATAACAAAACATGTGAAGAGACTAAAAAATGACAAAATAAAATAATTTTCCCCAATAGATATGTCCAAAAAAATAAAAAAATAGAACGTTCACAATTCAAAAATGAGGTTTAAGTACATTGTGTACAAAGCCCTCTTTGTTTGTATACATCAAAAACCAGTTGCTCCTCTTTCTTTCTTTCTTTCTTTGAGTTTTCTTTGTCTCATGCATTGCCAATCAAAAACTCCAATGCTCAACTTCACGCAATAACAAAAAAAAAAACAGCCATAAAATCAACATTCAAACTTGTTATGCATCTTTATTATTCTCACCATCAACCTCATCCTTGGCCTCCCCGTCTGCCTTGGTTAGAAGTTCTTGATCTTGGACGCTAGGAGTGGACTCAGAAGCCCCATCAAGGGACAAATTGGAGATTTCACCGGTAACAGAGTTTGCATCGGCTTCATCAGTGGCATCTTCTGAGATGGTAGACTCTGTGTCTGATTGTTGCTGGAGGCTCCAGTACATGATGCTGGCCGCCAAAATAAGCATCATCTTCTGGTTCACCTGTTTACACAAGTAAAAATTAACTCACAAAAACCAGAAAAGCATTCAAGCCTGTTTCAATATATTGATATATATCTCTCTACCTCTATGATATCCTCAGGCAACAAGAATATGGAGCATCCGAGCTTTCGTGCAACACTGATGATGTATGTGGCATTCAACTTCTTATCCTCCTCTGTTTAAGTGCCAATCACAACCAAACAGAACTCACTTTTTAAAAACAGTACTGACAATTAAACGGTACTAACAAGCACCCAGCACCAATAGGGAAGAAACACGCAATGAAGTTGAATAAAACATCATAGTTTACCTGTTTCTCCACTGGTAACGAGGCTCCAGTTGACAACTCTTGGCTCTACCGCACTCAGAAGTTCCAGAAAGAACATTCCACTTGACAGATTCTTGTCCTAATATCAGAGAAAAACAACCATCAATCTGTTAAGTTTCTGAAGATGGGTCTCCACGAATCACATCGGTACTTCGTTGAGACTTACCCTAAAGCTCTCAGCATGACAAGTTCGGCCGGCTGTCTTCACTTTCCTATTCGCCCAGTTTAAAATATCTGCATCTGTAATTTCTTTACCTTGCGAATGAGATCTTAAGTTCTTCAGAAGTTGGAGCATTGTATATCTCATTAGTTGCCACAAAAAAGCTGCAGAATCATTGATGGTACAAGAAATTAAATATTGTTCTACCAATTAGAATCAACTTACAATAGCAGATACAACTTTAAGGAAGAGAAGAGACAGTACGAACAATACTACAGTTATCAAAGTGAGAGAAATATCTTAAGCTGAGGAGTCTGATATTACAGAGAAATTAAATCATTAATGGAAGTGCATTATCTTATTAGTGTGCCTTTCAGGAGAACTCACCGAGAAGGAGTTTCTTATTTCCTTGCACAATGTCATTACCAGCTACATTGACAAGGGAGAAGCGCAGTTCTTTCCCAATTTTTATAACTTCATTGCAGTTCTCAACCTTTTTGAATGGCATTTTTATGGGAGGTTTATTTGCAAGTTTCCAGTTGACTGAGCCAGGTGAAACTTTGTCGAGAACTTCAAGAAGAACCCACCTGGATGAGATTAAGTTTAGATACAAGCAGATAAAATATAAAACTTCCTCAAACAGATTTCCATTGCTCACCCATTCCTAAGATCCTCAAAAACATTATTGACATAAGTGGCAGTGCCAAGACTGTTAATCCAGAGGCGGAAACATCTTTCTTCTCGTGAAGTTTCAACATCATCTGTCATCATCTCAGCAAATGACGTCTTTGAACTGTCAACAGTCAATCCATTCCTGCAACAAAAAAAATAGAACTAGTAAAGTAGCAAAACCGAAACCATTATCAACTTTCTGACTCATTTGGAAACCCTGTCGAATCACTATCAGAGGCCTAATCAAATGCAAAGAATACCACATTGATCACGCAACAACCATTGGAATTTTGAGTTAATTAATAATCCCAAAACCACTGGAAAGATGCACTCAAGTTGTGTGCAACCCGTCAATTTTTGTACTGACCTGTGCTGGAATATTTGCGCCACAAATGCAAGGTTAAGATTTGTTGAGCCTTCCACTATATCTTTAGGAGAGAGGTATCTTTTACAGTCCAACTTCTCAGCCTGCTCAAGAACCTTTTTCGCTCTTTCTGTGGGGTCTTTGGCCTCTAATGCCACATGTGTACTGTGTTCTGGAGCAAGAGCATTAAGCAGGTATGCATATGCCTCACCGTCCTGAAAACAGAAAAGAAAGCTGAGGTTATAATCAACAAGAAAGTGGACTTCATAACGTTGTTAGTTTCTGAAGAAACTATGGACAGGTACCCAAAAAAAGGAAAAAAAGCATCACTGTCAAGACTGTTATAAAGTCGTAACTCATGAGCAACGCTGGGTCTAATAAAAGAAAATATATGTTATCGAGGACCAAGGGTAGCAGGGCCAAGTTACCTTCAAGTCAGAAGAAAAATTCGTAACCTGCTTTTCATAACCAGCTTTTTTCAGATGAAAATTCATCCATTTTAGCAAAACTTTTTCAGGAGCCAATCCCATGAGCTCCTCCGCATCCTGCAGCATCATGAAGAATTTATGTAGCTTCAATCTCATGACAATTAATCCTCATAGAAAGAGTTGAAAACACATCAAATATAGTTACCTGAGTGTCGTCGACCAGTTCAAAAAGTGATGGAGTTTTCTTGAAATTGAGATCAGCCAACAATTGGATCTGATATTTTGCCCCAAGAACAACAAAAATTTAGGAGTTGGTAAGTTTTATAACAAGTCGACATTAAACAAAATGTAACCATCATATGATTTCCTATGAACTGGAAAGTAATGTAACAATGAAAACGCTTAAGGTGAGTACCTTTATAATCTGAGATATCAACCCCAGTACGAGATATGGCTGCAAAAAAAGAAGGAAAATTGAACAGTTAAAATTGGAACATCAAGCAAACAGAGGAATGAAACATTTATCTCCCTTGTTTCTCAGGGAATTACTCACTCTTCCTTCAGCAATGTCCTGTGTTCCAATGTTGACCACTGTGCAGCCAATTGCTTTGGCAGAATTGAGACCTAGAGTAAGGTTCTCATTCCTCTCCCATGGGTTAAGCATTTTCTTTGTGTTGATAGCTCGTTCATCGATGGTCCCAGGAACGGCAACATTTATAAGCTTACTGCAAAAAGGAACAAGGATGAAGTTTCAAAATGGACAGTAAAAAACCGAATGTAATAGAAATACTACTTAGTAAAAGGATCCAAGGAAGAAAGGCATATATACCACAAAAGAACACCATCTTTGACAAGATCAAAGAAAGCATTTGTAGCGGGATCGATAGGAAGATAGTTCTTCAAGAAAGGATCATCTCTCAAGTAACTATTGATATGGGAAACATAGGAAGCCTTCTCGGATTCATTGATGGCATGGTGAACCGTTGTAGTGCTAGTTTTGAGGAATGAAGAAGAACCTTTTGATCCTCCTGATTTTTCGACTCCTCGGGCTTGCACACTTAAAAAGGCCTACCAAAATCATCCATTGATGTCACTGTTAAACAGGAAGAAGACTTCCTAACCTAAATCAAATAAGTGGTTAACATGCAAGCCAGAAGACAAACTCACCCGGAGAAAGGTCTCAAAATCGACTTCTTCATCAGCATTGGAATAAGACTTGTCCAAAACAGATTTGATCTCATCCTCATTAAAGGTGCCGCTAAAAGCTTTCAAATTTGCGAAAACAGGTGGTAAATCTCCGACAGTGAAACGATCTGATTGTGTTTTATTTGAAACAAACTACAAATGCACCCAAAACAAAGAGAAGTTTCAAAAGTCAAATTCTATAACAAGACAGCGACAGGTGATACACATGAATCAAAGAAAACAGGAAGGATGCGATGTATAGATATATATACCTTGGATTTAAGGGTGCGCAATTCGACTTGCGTAAACTGGCTCTGCAACCATGGATCAGAGACAAGAACACCAACGTAGCTAGACATTTTCTAATCGCTTCTCCGATGAATCAAAGACAAGATAGAGCCCAAAAGAAATCCCTGCAATAACATGATTGTGCCCACAAAGATATCCTTAATCGAACAGGAATCGTAACAAAAATCAGAGAGAAAACCCGAGAAGAACAAAAGGGTATCGGGCATCGGATATTGGATTACAGGAAAAAGCAAGGATCGAGAAAAGTAGGGCATTGATGCATGGATCGGATGTAACAGAGATATGGGAAGAAAATGACGATGATCGGAAAATCTAAAAAGAGAAGATGGTAATAGACCTTAGAGAAGACGAGATTGAATGTGATTCGTGTTCATATCTTGGGAGGATGAAGGTTGATTCAGCGGATCCAAAGCTCTTGGCGTCAAACAATGAGAGAGAGCACGAACCTGCGACGAATAGAATGATATGACTCCGTGACAGAGTTGGCCAAAAGAGAGAGAGAGAGAGGGAACGAGGGTTTCGGTTTAGTATTTTTTTATTAATTTAATTAAATCATATTGCTAAAATTCCGTGTACTTCTACCCCATTTCCTTTTCCAACATTTCGTGTGTTTATGGTCGGGTCATATCATCTTCCTCTAACTCACCTCTAAATTCTATCTTAAAGTAAAATATTATTTTTTACTCTATATCTAAAGAAAAAAAATAAAAAATACTATTTTACGATAATTTTTTTTTATCTTTAAAATAGAAAAATACATTAAAAATAATCTTAATGCTAGAAAACGAATTATCAAAAGCTTATTGGAAAATATTAACAAATAACAACTAAAAATAAGAGGTTTTCATGATTTTTTTTTTTTTTTGTAGATATAGCTACTGCCAGCCACGACGACAAAAAACTAAAAATAAAATGCAATAACTAGAGTGCAAAACTCGGTCTATTCAAAGAAAAACCATATTTACATAGAGAAGAAAAAGAAAAAAATTCTAAGTACGACGTAAATACAAATTAAAGAAAAAAAATGGCCAGCAATTCCGCATAAGGCTGGCTCCTTTGGTCGAAGAGCAATCTTTCTTACATTCTGCAAAAAAGTTCAAGATACAGCCGCCAAACAGCGCTGCAAAGCTGCAAACAACGTAGCAAAGGTCCAGACTAAATAATTGACAAAAAAAAGAAACGCAGAAGCTTGCTTACCTCCTCAATGACATCCAACACAAGGGAAGCCACTTTTGTCACCTGTTCATAGCAACCTTATGTGGTGATGGAGGCTTGACTGAAGATGTCATGAACCTGACAGGACAAGAAATCCGAATCGGCCAAGTAGAGTTGCCGGAGGTGTGACATCCAAGACGGGGATGCGCGGTAGTTCCGACCAAACATAGAGGTGAATCCACAGCCAGGGCAGCGTCATCCGACGAGAGCAAAGCCCCTTTAAAGACAAAACCTGACAAATAGTCGGTAGTACGACGAGAGTTGCACCGAGCCTATAAAACGAAAAATAAGCGGCATGAAGCCACAAACAATGAGACATCATGGAAAGAGACGAAAAGAGGGAAAACGATTACCTATTCCTCGAAAATGGATTATGGGAAACACTACCAAAGAACTTTACCAAAGATAGTCAGGGGACCAAGATGTGATATAAACCTAAGATGATTGGATTTATATAACTCCGTCAAGCTGTTCATGAATCAGATTGACGATGAATATATATTAACCAAAAATGATGTTATCTAGATCACGACCCACATATTGGCTGGATGGCGAAGGATAAATGCCTGAACAACTAACGATCAAGGCTGAACTACTGTAGAGTATTGAACTGAGATGGTCTAAAGCGTGGGTGGGAAGAATCCGACATGCCTCAAAAGTCAAATCTGGAACGTTGCTAAGTGTAATCCTACAACCTAGCTGAATTATTGATATGCGGCAATTACTTTTATTGAGTGAAAACATGAAATACAACTTGTTTATATTAATCCATAATTTTTTTTTGTCAATGTAATCCATACTTTCTTTTACAATGTTATTGCGGGAAAATTGTCATTTAATTTCTCAAGTATTTGTAATATGCATATTTATTCTCCAACTATCAAATAAGCAAATTGAATTTTCAAGTGTGCATTAACTTTGCAAATTTAGGCATGAAAAAGTCAACATTGAACAATAGATGGGAGTTGTTAAGTTTAATTCGTAAAGCTCTTTTTTTATTTCTCTTTCTTCTCATCTTCTTCCCTAAATCGAAATCCCTTAATCAATTCTTCTCCAAACCGAAACCAAAAGTCAATATCTACTCGCAGAGTATCTTTTAGCAAAAACAACCCTAACACATCTCCTTGGCCGCACGGATCCTTCGCCTGATTTTCACTTCAACAAATGCCCAATCGAGCTTGTGTACATCTCTTATCCCAAATTTCTCAATCCTTACCTTCTTGAAAAAGGTTTCCACAGCTAATTTACTAGATTGAAAATTTCAAGTATTTCAAGTCTCTTTCTTATTTCTCTCTTCCCATTCTTTTATAATTTAATAAACTCAAAGTGAATCAAATTCACTAGTTCTTCATCATCATTAATCTCGAGTTCTTCTATACCCACGTCTCGAGTTCAGTCTCTGTAAATTCATAATCTTCACTATTAGCATCATTAGCATCTTCCATTTTTGTATCTTCAATAAGCAAATCTTCCTCCGATTTCTCGATGTAATTTTGGGTTGTTACATCAATGGCTGTGACTTTTAAATTGGAGATTTTGGAGAAGAAGACATAAACGAACTTATTCCTCTTTTTATGTTTTAAGTAATGTTGTTATCTTATTTGACATTGACTTTTTTCAAACCCAATTTTGTGCAGTCAACGCAAATTTGGATAATTAGTTTGCAAATTCGATGTTTGGAGAATAAATATGCGTATTGCAAATACTTGAGGAATTAAATGACCATTTTCCCATCTTATTGCATGTGATTAATGTTTATAATATCTGCACGTAACCCAACTGATGTTTAGTTATTCATAATTCAGAGTATAATGTTACTCAATTATGATATGTTTATAATGTTGCATTATTACCAGTTTTAACATGGAATGATGTTATGTAGCCAATAATGGAGATTGGACTTAATTTTCATGGTCCGAGGTTGTTATGTGATTCGTGGCTCCCCACGCGATCAAAGTGGGATCTGAAGACACAGAGAGACGGGGTTGCTTCATAGTGTCGTGTTTTGTCGACTAGTAGTTGTTTTCCAAAAGTAACCAAAGGACTGAGAAATTTTTTAGCCTATGTAGCTATAAAGGTCGTTAGGGCGCCTTATTAATGAATGACAATTCCCAAATTTACAAAAGTTGAAGTTTGGGTTGTGATGATGAAATGATGCAGACTCAAGGTCCAATAAATATTGCCATAAGACGAATGTATGGTTGTATCATATTACAATGCGCATAATATAGATGCGCATTGTTCTACAATCTATGTATTGTGACTACGGATGTAGTGCCATGTCACAATCACAATGCACGTTAAAAAAACGTGGGACATGCATTGTTTAGTAATGTATGATATGTATGTATGATGAATTCTTATTATTGACATTGATTGATTGCATTATGATTATGCATTCTATTAATACACGCTTAGACATTAGCGAGTAATGGGATGATGCAAGTCACACTGAATAATCTTAGATTACTCCCCTCTCCCTTTATCTTTTTTTTTTTGTTTCAAATATTTAGCTAGCAACCAAGGAGAAACGCAAAACCTGCAACTGATTTATGGTATCCTTGCAAATGTAATATTTTCGATGTGTTCTTGAAAAAGCTTTTGTAATGGCCAACTCGAACATTGTTTTTGTAACTTGTATTTTGATTACCTATATAAATAAAATGATCTTTCGTATGAAAACCATTTCGTAATGATACTAAGCCTAGTCTAGAAAAATTAATCGATGATCATAGTTTCTAGAGTTGTGATCATCGAGCAGTCTTTATAGGACATGTCAGGATGATGAATTTGTTCTGAAATTCCTAACTAGTATAGTGAAAAATTCTCAATGTAGCAACCCATCTCTTTAGATGTGTGACATACCATTTTTGTCCTCTCGAAGATTGTCTTGATCATGTTAATGTGGTAGGATAACGATTCCTAGACGACATGCAGATGAGCTGATCTTCCGTAAAATATTAACAAGGATCATAACATAAGTTCATTCCCCAACGGACGAATCACTTACCATGCATTCACCGACTATTTTCGAGCAAAAGACGTTCTCCATGACAAACAAATTCAACCATTCGAAAGATGCAAAATCTCATTCGGATAGTTATATATCTAAAAATTAAATTTAAATATTCTTATAAAAATGTAAAATATTATAATGAGTATTTAAATTTGTTTTAAAATTTAATTTCGTAAATTTTTATGGCAAATAAATTAGAGAAATACTAGTTAAAACTCAATTAATTATATATCTAAAAAAAATTAACTACTTTTTGATATAATAGTCCTTATAGAATGTCATATCATAAAATATTTTTGAAATATTTATCTTTAAATTAGGAATAAACAAAAAATAATTTAATTAAGAGAAAATTTTCCCAACAATTATTTTTGGAAAGTATATTATGTAAAGCATGCGGTTTACTATTCATAATTTGGGTTTTAGACACTTTTCGAAAGTGTCTATGTGTTTTCCTAACTAATAACTCTCCTATGTGAAATTAATTACCATTGTACCATTAAAACTCCTTCTCTTCTCCACTAACACTAACAAGCACATCTTTTTAAGAAGACAACGATGGCGAACTAAGAGAGAAGGATGATGCTATGGAAAGACTTCTGCAACCATCTTCTTCTTCTTCAATTTATCATTCTCTCCTAATTCGTCTCCCAATTTATCATTCTCTCCTATCTGGTGGTGGGATTTGGAATTGCTTCGTCGATGGGAGCAAAGACTGACAGCTTCGTGTCGTTTGCTGAAGTTTCAAGTTGCAGAGCGAGAAACGTAGCCATTATCACGAAACCTCTCAACATTAACAAACTCGAAGCTGATTCGAAGATGTTGAAGCAATTCACTAGGGTACTAGTCGCTGAGCTAGGGATAGGAATCGAGGCAAGAGATGAAATAGAGTTTGGGATTGAAGAATAAGAAGATGTATTAAGGCTCAAATCGGAGATCTTCTCCGGTGGTTTGAAAAAATCGTCGGATCCGTAAATCACGACGTATCCGTCATAAAAAAGGAGAATCCGGGACTATAACGTCGTTAATCGAAAGATTACCTCCAAATCGCAAACAATTCATGACGGCCAGAGAAGAATTCGATCTAAGAGTAGGGATTTTCGCGCCATTAAGAAGGTTCCTTAGGGTTTCTCCGGAGAGTCTCGTCGGAGAGAGATGGTATTTGATATCTAGAAGCGAAGAAGAAGCGGTTCTCCAAAATCATAGACTCAATTTCAATTTGTATTATAACACAAGTAAATCAATTGATTTTTGACCAAACATAGCAACAAATTTCAATTTCAAACCAAAAGTTTGCTAATTTCATGATACCCAATTGAGATGATTTTCATCAAATTGATTCATTTCAAACCAATAGTTTGCTTTTAAATTGATGTGATTCATGTTAATCTTTTTTTGGTTTTATGATTTTGGTTGATTTTGCAGTAAATCAAATTGATTTAATTCTTTGAGAATGAAATCGAATTGAAAATTGAAAATTGAATATAAATTACAAATTGAATGGAAAAGAAGACAAATTGTAAATTGAATAGAAACATAGGTCATGTTCTTCAATTTGTGGTGAACCGGTGGTCGGATAGTATCCATGATGACGGTGGCTGGACGATGTACAAAGTGGTGTACCGGTGGTCGGATAGTGTACACGATGACGGTGTACATGATGGTGTACCAGTGATCGGATAGTGTACACGATGACGGTGGCTGAATGGTGTACATGGTGATGTACCGATGGTCGGACAGTGTACAGATAAACTTTACTGTTGCCACCCTAAACTTCAGTGTACACCGCACGTCCACCGTCACTACGTACACCTAATCGTCCCAGCATCAAATGCCATTTTCTGTCTTTTCATCCATACCTCTCTATTAGTGTAATAGTAAAAAAATGTCTATTTCTCTAATTTACTAGACTAAAGTATCTACTTTACATATAACTTTTTTACAACGGCATGCTATGCTAAGATACCTTTTAATTAATAAAATACAATAGTATTTTTTTGGTTATTTTTCCATTATTTTTTAAATAACTCTGGTGGGCCTAGAGGCTTTAGTGAAGCCCAAATCAAAATTCCAAAATCAAAGACAAATAATAATAACCAAAAAGAGTCTTCTAAATCCTAACGGAAAAGAAATGAGAGTTTCGCTTAATCTCTACTCAATGCGTTGAAGATCTGCAAACGAAACCCTCCTTCAAATCTCCCCATTCTCTTCTTCTGGGTTTCTTTCTCCGATTCGATCTTCTTCTGAAAGTGATGATGCTTCTCTTTCTTCTATAAACTCCTGCGAGATTCGCTTTTTCTCCCCCCAACAATCATGAAATTCTGGTCATGTTTGAAAATCCAGCAACAATCTCTTCCAACAGTCCTCATCTTCGGAAATCTGGCAGCAAATCTGTTTTCGTTGATCCTGGTAAGCCCAGTTTTTAATCTCAGTTCTAATACAATGCATGTATGTGTATAGATGCGTGGATCCTGAGATTTTTGAACAACAACGAAGCGAGAAACTGTTCTAGATGCTAATTCTGATCTGCTACAAAGAGATCTATCTACTCTCTTCGAATTTCTTAATTGGGTTTTTCATGTTTTTAGGTGTAAACGGGCTTCTAGGTAGTGTATCAGAAATGGGTGACCTAAAAGGTTCAAGTTCACCACTTCATATTACAACAATGGTGCCTTCTCCAATTTTCCTGTGGAGATTTAAGGTTTGCTTTTAGACCGTATATGTCTGAAAGAAAACCATCTGTTTTTGGTTCTGTAGAATACGTATTATCTGATCAAGCTTTTTGTTTTTCTCCCACTGAATGAAACTTTTCAGGTTGTCTTGTTTCTTTTTTGGGCTTTATGTTGCTGCAAGGTAAGCTCTTTTGTTTATGTTTGTTGCTGTTAAAATGTGCGTTTTGAAGACCTTGGTGATTTTGACGACTTTGATTATCTTGTTTGAACAGATTGGATGGGATTCAGTCATGAGAATGAGCATCGACCTGCGAGATTTATTTTTGTACGAAGCATTTCTTTATTACAACCCTCTTCTTCTTGTGGTAAGTTGAGAGTCTACTCTCTTTTGGCCTTTTAGACCTTTTTCTCTTCTGATTATATCTTCTCGATTTGTGGCCTTTGGATACTTTAGACGATGATGGTATGGCTGTGGGGAGTGAACTTATGGGTGTTCTCTCAAGGAAGTGTCAATTATGCCAAAGTATTTGATCTTGACCATAACCACCTTACTCATAGAGAGATGTGGAAGGTATTTTAAGTTCAATATTAAGTGCTTATTTTTTTGGGTTTCTTCGATATGAAGATTGCCACCATATAACAGTAGACACGCTTCTCTATTTCCGTATTGTTCTCAGTTAGTATCTGGATCTTCTTGTTTCTCTTATGTGTAATTTTTGGCTGCAGTGTAGCATGTGGATGACAATCATTGTCCCAACTAGCATGACAGCATATCTATATCTGTATTCTCATGGGGAAGTATCTTTGGCTGCTTCACAACCGGTTAGCATCTGCTCTCTAGCTTTATGTCATTCTATAATCTTTATTGTGCATGTTAAGTTTATTGCTTTATTCCGTTTCTTCTTTGTATGTCTAAGGTTTATGTTGTCATTGCTGCAGGTGCTCCTGTACATTGCTTTTGCTTTGGTTCTGATATTTCCCTTCGATATTTTCTACTTGTCAACTCGATATTTTCTGCTGAGAACATTATGGAGGATAGCTTTTCCACTGCAGGTAAAGTGATAGACAGCTGCTGATTGAAATTACTGTTATGCTTGATCAGTAGTGGTGTGTGGCTTTTTTCAAACTCTTCCATTATATTGGACTTTTGTATAAATTCATTTAAGCATGGAGATCTGATGCTAGTTTTCTGTTTCACAGCCAATTACATTTCCAGACTTCTTTTTGGCAGATATTCTGACCTCCATGGTAAAGGTATGAAATTTTCATATAGTTATGTGAGAGCTTTGTAATTTCTAATCATTATGTGGTTAGGGATTAGGAATTTGGTAGTAAGAGGCTTAGTGTAAATGGTGCCTTTTTTTCTATTTGGCCACGAATGGAATTGGTTCCACATTTCTCTTTTGCATTCGATTTGGTGCCGATATCTATTGTGCTGCTGATACTTGATTCTCAGTCATGATTGACATCGGTTATTATATGCAGGTATTTTCCGACTTAGAGCGGTCCGTTTGCCGGATGGTGCATAGACAGGTAATTGGTTTACTCGGTCAAATCTTTATCTTTGACATCTTATATAAGATTAGAATTTAGAAGAAATCTGTTATGCTGGAGGAACTAGTTCCCTTCTTTCCTATGATCTGGAACAAATAGATCAATCTGTAGCTATGAAAACTTTATCCTCCAAGACTGACAAACGCCGGGATATGAGATAATTATTCGCTAGCCTAGTTTTTCTGATGAACCAATGGAATCCTGGTTGTCTGTCCAACCTGCATGGGTTTCAAACCGTGTTGTTTGTTGTGAAATGATGGGGTACATCAGGTTAAAGAGGTTTCCTGGAATTTCAGGTCGCAACAATTGCTTGGTTTGAAGCTGATGCTGTCTGTGGCAGTCATCAAATTGCAATCCCTTTGGTTCTTGTTTTCCCCTACATTTGTCGTCTTTTGCAATGTCTTCGACAATACAAGGATACAAAGGAAAAGTCATCTCTTTTAAATGGTAAAAGCATAAGCTATGAGCATTGATGTTAAATTGTCCCACATTAGTAAGAAAGATTCTTATTCCTATCATCAATCTTATAGATGATCTGTGATTTATTCAGCTCTGAAGTATTCAACAGCAGTGCCTGTGATCTTCCTTTCTGCGCTTAAATATCATGTGATGCCCGAGAGCTGGACATCATTTTACCGACCTCTCTGGCTTTTCTCAAGCGTCATCAACTCACTTTACTCATTCTACTGGGATGTAACTCGAGATTGGGACTTAAGGTAATAGGTTGCAACCGCATCTTCCTCTTATCCACTAAACAGTATTTGCAAACTTTTGTCATATCATTAATCACATCACTTCTTTCTGTTGTGCAGTGGTTTCACTAAGATATTCAAGTTTAGCCGTCCAAGTTACATATCAACTCTGTTATATGGCCGGCAATGGGTGAGATTCAGTTTCCGTTGAAAAGCCTTGTGTTTTCTTCGTATCGTGATGTTTGAAACTGTCGAATATTACGAGGTTGCAGGTGTATTTCTGGGTGATAGGGAGCAATCTGGTGCTGAGGTGCGCATGGACATACAAATTATCAGCACATTTGAGGCATAACTACATAACGGTGTTCATGGTGACAGCCTTGGAAATGTTTAGACGGTTTCAATGGATATTTTTCAGAGTAGAGAACGAGTGGAACAAGATCACAAAATCGCATCCATTGGGTGAGATTTCACTTGAAGAAGATAAACTACTTGGTTCTACTACAACCCATGATGTTTAGGAATCCCACCCTTTTTGTTCTTTCCTATGCAAAATTATTGTTTTCGTATCGGTCCACTCAGATCTCTATAGACACTTTCTTGATATATAATACACATTTTCAAGAATTGAACCAAAAAGAAGTTACCATATTCCCGCTCTAGATTAATTTTTATCTTGTATCTCTAGTGTTTTTGATATTTGGTCTTTGTTGATCTGATCCCGTATATACTAGAAAGCACTTAAATTGTGCACTTATGGATTACTTTGGGTTGAAACTCGTGCTATTTGTCACGACCATTTATTAATTATCACTCGTAGGATTTATAGCCGACATTTTCACCGAACAAAAACCACGCAACGGTTATTTGGGCTAAATATCACACTTGTGTTTTTTTTTTTTTTTTTACCTTATTGATAAATTTTATTTTTAAGTTTTTGAGATATGAGATATGGGTTATGAAGAAACCTAAATCCATCAGAAGCATCATCGGGTGAAAGTCTGAAACATCCTTCCCTTCCTAAAAAAATCTAACGACCCTACATTTATTCAATTTTAATAATTTTAAAAGATTAGATACAGTTTCTTTTTCTTCTTAGTCGTACACGTGTCATTTATCCAATTTTTTGTAAAATTATTTTATGGCAGACGTGTCTTTTAATTTATTATTTTTTAAAATAAATATTCTAGTTGTACTAAAAAGTCTTAGTTGTACTAAAACCTCGTTGTACCAAAAAGATTTAGTTTTACATAACAACTCACTTGCACCATACATCAGACGTAACAAGACCAGAAAAACAGCAAAACATCAGTTATTATCATCTAAAATACGCATAACTTCCATTTTGCTGTCCATTGAAGCTTTACGTTTTAAACCATCAATTCTCTTCGTCTAAAATTATACGCTCTAAGATGTTCACCGTCTTGTAAACATCACACCTCGTTTGTATTTTATATGTCTCTGTATAGTAGGTGTGACTGAATAAAAATTTCAGAGGTTGTATTGGTTTGATATCCTGCAATAAAAACATAATTTTTAATAGTTGTACCAAATAATACTAAGTTGTACCCAATTTTTGTTGCAATTGTACCAACTAATACTTAGTTGTACCCAGTTTCTATTGCAGTTGTACCAAATAATACTTAGTTGTATTTTTTTCATCTTATCCAATTTCATCGTTTTGAGTACATCCACCAACTATAGTATAATCCCTAATTTCAGTTTTTCTGCCAAATTATCCACATATTATAGATATTTAACAGTTGAAAAGCAAAACCTATATAGAAATTTCATAACTGAAAACCCCGTTTAAAAAAAAAGAAGAGTCTTACCTCCCACAAATTCGAGTTCGAAGCCGGATTCGAGAGGTGTGTTCAAGCATATTAGAAGAGATGAAAACAAAAAAGAAGAGGCGAGTGAGTAAGAAGATGAAGAGCGGAAGGAGAAGGAGAATATATCTGATTGCGACGAATGAGATTTGGGAAAATCAAGTTGTCCCTAAAAAGAAGGAAAGAAGTGAGATGAACGAGAGAAAATGGGGAAAAATCTGAAATAAAAATGGGGAAGAAAGGGAGGATGGAAGATATGAAATTGGCGACGGAAGATCTGAAATCGCGATGAAGATTAGGGAGAAACCCTAGTTGTCTGAGTAAAACGAGGAATAAGAAGAGAATCGCAAAAAGGGAAAAAATAAAAAGAGAGACAAATAAGAATGAATGGGAGGGGGGGGGGATTTTAATCAATTATGTTAGGATATTAAGTCTGTATCCAAATTTAGATGTTAGGATATTAAGTCTGTATCCAAATTTAGATGGGCGACCCAATTTAGCTCGTTGGATTGGTAAATTTCTAGATGTTTGAAGGACAAGAAGGTAATACACCATTTTTATTTTTTTAAAGTGAAAATAAATTAGTTTTTATAACGAGGATATTTGAGCTCTTTTTGCCATCGAAGAGGGTATTTCACCGTTTGATCCACATCATCATCCGCCGAGATTTCGAACCACAACCTTGATGAGGAGGGAAATGAGCCTCTCAGACGACGAGGAGGCTCCTCATGTGAGTCTCATAGACGCTAAGGGTATGACTCTTCTTTCGAAATCCAAGTATTGGCAACAAGTGGCACAATCCGAGGTTATTCTTTCCTCTTCTTACTTTTATGAGATTACGATTCATTGGTCATGAGGCTAGTGTTCCTTTGTCACAATCCTAACCCTAAACCTTATTTCTTAATCCACACGTTAGCTTCTAGAGACAAGTCAATGAAATCGCTTCTAGGGTTCCGTATTTTGTTAAAATTTTCTGGACTAATATTGTGATACTTTGCTAATGTCTCTTAGGGGTTCGATGTCGAGGGTTTGTGTTAAAACAGAGAAGAAGTTGCAGAATTTTCTGATGATTAAGATGAATGTGTTACACAGTATATATACACGAGAATACGATCTCGGTTCAATAGGAATATCACAAGAGAATCCCCTAACAAATCGGGAACCCCACTAGCAAGATCTCTTTGAAGATATATACAAATCTTGCTCACATATCTACACCAAATCCCAAATTGTTTTCCCGCCTAACATCTCCCTAAAGTTGGAGAGTGCGGGTTGCAAGTTCCCAACTTGACAACAATTGTTTCAAACTCACGCCGACCGAGTGCCTTAGTAAATATGTCAGCAAGTTGGCTTTTTGTGCTGACTTTCTTTGTAGCAAAATTCCATCCTCAATCGCGTCACGAATTTTATGACAATCAAGCTCGACATGCTTAGTACGCTCGTGAAATACCAGGTTTGCAACGATGTACAATGCAGCTTGGTTATCACAATGTAGGTCCATAGGCTGCTCATGCGTGAGGCCCATATAAGAAAGTACTGCTCGAAGACATTTCAGTTCTCGGACAGCCTTGGCCATACATTTATACTCGGCTTCTGCCGACGAGCAAGATACAACATCTTGCTTTTTAGTCTTCCACGACACATGTGAACTTCCTAAAGTCACAAACCAGCCATTCACAAATCTTCTTATCAATGGACAACCTGCCCAGTCAAAATCACACCATCCATGAAGCTGCAAATCAGAATCGGATTTGAGCAAAATACTTTGTCCAGGTGTTCCTTTTAGATACCATACCACTCTTAATGTTGCATCCAAAGAGATAGACCAGCCGACCCACTAGTCTTCTATACTTCTCCGGCTGTTGTAGCAACGACCCATCTGCTAGAGCCAGCTTGTAATGTAGTTCAATGGGGAATGCTACTGACTTGGCTCCCAATAGACCGACCTCACCAGTAATGTCCAGCATGTACTTACGCTGACACAAGAAAAGTCCCTCTCAATTACGCGCCACTTCAATGCCCAAAAAATATTTCAATGATCCCAAATCCTTCATATGAAAGCATGTTCCCAAGTATGATTTGAAGTCAGAGATAACCTGAGAATCATGTCCTTTTATGATCAAATCGTCAACATACACCAACACATATACCTCAATGCCTCCTTTTCTCATAGTGAAGAGTGAATATTCTGAGTGTGATTGCGAAAACCCATATTTTTGTAGTGCGATTTTGAGTTTAGCAAACCAACACCTTGGAGCTTGTTTAAGTTCGTACAATGACTTACGTAACCAACACACCAAATTTTTTTTCCCATTTCGAAACCCAGGAAGAAGCTGCATATACACTTCTTCTTCCAGATCACCGTACAAGAATGCATTATGCACATCCATTTGATGAAACTCCCAATTCTTTGTAGCTGCTACCTCCAAAAATGTTTTCACTATAGTAATCTTAATAACTGGTGCGAACGTCTCAGAATAGTATACTTCTTCTTCTTGTTTTTTTCCAAGTACCACCAAATGATGAGCTTTGTACCTTTCGATTGAACCATATGCTCGGAATTTAATCTTATATACCCACTTACAGGAAAATGGCCAATTTCGATCCGAGCTATTTTCGTCGTGCACTTTTATACCCGAGCTTTAACTTATGGCTTATTTAAACATGAACTCAAAATTAATTCAAATCTCATACATGAACTAAGGTCAGTTGTGCTGAAAACTACATTGACCTAAACCTCGTTAATCAATGTTAATGGAATGCTGACATGGATGACACATGGGTTAATTGGATCAATTTCATGGACTCAAAATGACGTCGTTTTGTTGTTTTAGTGACGTTGTTTTGAATTGGGGAAAACACAAAATCAAATTAGGGATTCGTCTTCTTTCACACAACAAACTTTTTCTCTCTTTGCCGAAACCAAACTCATCGATCCTCTGCTTCCATCTTCTTCATCATTAGAAGATAGATTAAAGCTTAAACGAAGTGGACGTTAAAAAGAAGGTAATTCCTATCTTCTAATTCTCATGATTTGTTTCTCTCGTTGGAATTTGAGTATAATGTCAGAATTATGTTGTTGAAGCTTTCTCTGCTTCAATGGCTGATTTTCGAAGAGGCTTCCCTAAGACATGTAGATGTGGGGAAGCTATAGTGATGAACACGATTTTGGTGTCGACAAAGAGAGAAGAATTTTGTTCTGTGAAAGAAGACGAATCCCTAATTCGATTTTATGTTTTCTCCAATTCAAAACGACATCGTTTTGAGTCCACAAAATCGACCAATTAACTCACTTGTCGTCCAGGTCAGCATTACGTTAACGTTGACTAACAAGATTTAGGTCAATGAATTTTCAGCACAACGGACCTTAGTTCATGTATGAAATTTGAATTAATTTTGAGTTCATGTTTATATAAACCATAAGTTAAAGCTCGGATATAAAAGTGCACGACGAAAATAGCTCGGGTCAAAATTGGCCGTTTTTCCACCCACTGACAGCCTATTGCTTTCTTGCCAAGAAGAAGTTATGTAAGATCCAATGTTTTATTTTCTTCCAAAGCACCAACTTCCTTCGTCATTGCATTCCTCAATTGCTCATCAGCCAGTGCTTCTCGGAATGTAGTCGGCTCAGTTTTAGCGGTTATAGCTGCGAGAAAGGACTGGTATTTCTCAGAGAAACTGCTGCTGTCAAGGAATTTAGACAAAGGAAAAATACTTTTATCAGGTAGTTCAACAAAACAATCATTCTCATCCACTTCATTTAGCCCGTGTGACTCCTTCATACTGTGTAACACATAGTGTTTCAACTTAACAGAGAGTTGTTTCTGTCGCAAACCGTGACCCAATTCTTCATCATGAAGATTAAGATTTTCATCAGAGATTATCGTCACTTCATTCCTTAGCAAAATTTGTTCTGTTTCACCATCAGATTCAGCTTCTATCACTCCTGGAGCCATTGTGTGTGAGACAGTCTCCACATGTGTCACTTCAACAGGGTTGGTTCTTTCCTCGGCTATAGTATCAACCTCTCTCACTGTTTCGATCCTCACATGGTTCTGTTCCAAAACCAGAACTCCTTTGCCAATCAGATTCATTTCTTAAGTTTCTGCACTTGTCAAGCCAAAATCACTCAAATCTTGATTCCCACACATCTCAGAACTCATAGGAAATGTATTCTCCACAAACACTACACCCGTGATGCAAACATCTCTTCAGTATCCAAATAAAACAGATTCCAACCCTTTTTCCAAATGGATATCCAATGGGAATGCATCTTCTGCTTCTAGCATCGAACTTGTCCCCATCTCTTCGCTGCTTATGAGCAAAAGCAAGACAGCCAAACACCTTCAAATCATCATAAGCATGAGCTTTTCCACGTATAAGTTTGAATGGAGTTTTTCCATTCAAGACTCGTGACGGTGTTCTGTTTATAAGATACACAACTGTCAAGACACTCTCACCCCAAAATTTCACCGGAAGAGAAGATTGAAACAAGAGTGCTCGCGCCACGTTAAGGATGTGACGATGCTTTCTATCAACTCTCCCATTTTGCTGCGGCATCCCCACACACGAGGTCTGATGTATTATCCATTGTTCATTAAATTCCTTTCTGAGAGATGTGAATTCCGTCCCATTGTCGCTCCTCAGAATCTTGATTTGTTTGTTAAATTGTCGCAAGATTAATGCCATAAAGTTCCTCAATGTTTCACCTACTTGTGCTTTGTTCTTCAGCAGGTAGACCCACACACCTTTTGAATAATCATAAACTATTGTAAGAAAGTAAAATGAATTTCACAAGCTTGCGGTTCGATATTGTCCCCAGAAATCACAATGTATCATCTAAAAGACTGCATTGCTTTTATTCTCACTTGAATCAAATACATCACGAGACTGTTTTACTTTCAAACAAGTGCTACAAGTTGAAAAATCCTTAACTCTACTATCAACTACATGAAGCAAATAAAAAATACCATTGGACGGATGTCCGAGTCGTTGATGCCACACATCTTCAACCTCGTCCTTATTCAAATGGAAAGCTTGAAAATTTGTCATTCGGTGGAAGAAATAAAGTCCATCTCTAAGCTCTCTCGCTCCACTCAGGTTCCTTGTTGTACGGTCCTGAACCACACAACCTTTATTAGCAATTTGCATAACCACGTCCAATTCTTCTATAAGCTGAGATACTGAAATCAGATTGCATCTCAAATCCGGCACAAATAACACATTCTTTAGTCTAAACTCCTCATCAAACATTAATTTCCCCTTTTCTCTTGACATAATTTTCGTTCCATTTGGCAAACCCACAGTACAAGGTAACACATAGTTTAAATCGCATAACATACTTTTATAACCTATCATGTGATTCGAAGCTCCCATATCAAGAACCCAGTCAGAGACAGCTGACTTACCACAGAGACATGGAGTCGCACTCTACTTATCCTCCAATAACTTAATCAATGTTGTCCACTGCTCATTGCTCAAGCCGGTGTATCCAATCTTTTTGGCTTCGGCACTTGTCTCTCCCTGGACAGTCACTGCATTTGCACGATGCAATGCTGTACGACCATCTTCACCTCGTCCAAATCGGCCTCGACCTTTTCCATTCAATCCCCCACCATTCTGGATATCCAATCACCTGGAAACACGTCTCAGCCGTGTGTCCACTTTTCTTGCAACTTGTGCACACAAGCTTGCTCTTCTCTTTGTTTCCAACTCCAGGATTCTTCATATGTGCTACAAACGCCACTTGATTGTTCTGAGTATCTCTTCCTCTCATCACAGTATCAATCATTTCGATAGATTTCACCTTTGTATACACTTGATTCATGTTAGGCGAAGGATCAATGCTGATTATTTTTTGTCTAAACCCTCCATAAATCATATCATCGAGGCCCAACATGAAGTGATGGATTTGATCTTCTTCTCTCCTCTTATCAAACTCGGCAGTCAAGTTGCAGGTGTAGGATCTGCAACGAAACATCGATGCCGGTTCGTAATTCGTTAGATCTTCCCACAAAACATGAAGCTTCCCGAAGTAGTTAATCACACTCTGGTTTCCTTGCTCGCACACCATGAATTCAGCCTTAATTTGTTGGATTCTCGGTACGTTTCCCTCTGAGAATTTGTCTTTGATCTCTTTCCACAGCTCATGTGGATCCTCCATATTCACAATCGTCCTCCTCACCTTTGGTTCCACTGTGTTTAGAATCCACAATGTCCACTACAGGAAAATCGGGTATTAATAGCACTTCAAGATAGCTATTTAATGTCTATCTGCTATGGTTGACGTATGCGTGACTTTTTCATAGCATTTCTAAATTGAAAAATGCTATGTTATGTTGGGCGGTAAACATAATTGCTGTCGCACTTAATTTTCGGTTCTCTCATTGCTCTGTAATAGCACATACGACTTGTAAAACGTCATGAGAGGGTCAAGCGTGAATGAAAAATTTCATTACCCGCCAAATCAAAATTATGCGTAAGAAATTATACCAAGTAAAAATATTAAAATTAGGGTCATTTGAATAAAAAAATCTCCTTTTTGCTTTGATAAAAAAAATCCCTTTGCTCTCTCCCTTTTCTCTCTTCTTCCTCCTTCGCTCTTCTCCTCCTCCGCACATTCATATATCTCTCCTTCCTCCTCCTTCCCTGGAAATTCAAGATTGACAAATCGCCTTACTTCCACCGTACACGGTGGCAATCCTCCGTCGCCAAACTCGCCTTTTGGTCCCTTGTCTTTGTGGGTTTTATCTTCATCTTCTTCTACCGATTTCCCTCCTTCAATTCTGTCTCCTCCGATCCTTCTCGCCACTCGCTTCGCACCTACACTTGGGGGTGGACCCGCCTAGGAGAAACAGGGCAGATTCTCCGCCCGAGTCTGTACCCGCCACGGAGTATCCGTTGAGGAGATGAAGGAGAGTTAAGGAGATGGTATATTTCACCTGCTCTGATATTGTTGTGGGAGTCGAAATTAGCACAAATAAATTTATCGAAGGTTTGTTAAGGAAAACTGAAATTTCTGCGTATAAACCACAAAACGAAGATCCAAAGATGGTTTTATTAAGCTGTTTTGAAAAGCTTTTCGTACAAGAGTGTGAGAGAAAAAAGTCTAGGAGTTTGCTAAGTAAATTGCGGATCCCTCTTTTAGAGGATGTACATGAGTATATATACAAGTTTAGGTCGGTTAGGGCTAATCCCCAAAGTGATAAGGAAAACTTCCTAATCTTTCGGAATATTCCTTTTTCGTAGGTTGGTTGTATCTTTATGGGCCTTCGTCTTGGGCTCGTGTCTTTCCTCATGGATCGGCTTAAACCAAAGACTGTGGATCGACCCATGTGCTGAGGCCCACAGATCAGCCCATCGCTGGAACCTACGGATCGGCCCATCGCTGAAACCTATGGATCGGGCCAGCGTTGAAGCCCACAGATCAGCCCATCGCGGAGTATATGGATCGGCCCATCGTTGAAGCCCACGGATCGGCCCATCGCTGAGAATATGGATCAGCCCATCGTCAAAGCTTACAGATCGGCCCATCGCTAAGCATATGGATCGGCCCATCGTTGAAGCCCACGGATCGGCCCATCGCTGAGAATATGGATCAGCCCATTTTCAAAGCCTACGAATCGGCCCATCGCTGAACATATGGATCGGCTCATCGTTGAAGCCCACAGATCGGCTTGCGTTAAGGCCCATGGATCGTCTTCGTTGCTTGATGGGTTGGTTCGGTTCCTATGGTTCGGCCCATTCCAACACTTAGTCATTTTTTAACTGTTGATCTTGAGGTGAAATCCGACCCCAACAGTTAGCCCCCAGCTCGGCAGTATCAGTGATTAGAGTACCGAGGTAAAGAGAGTCAAAGTTAAGATCAACATTCGTGTATCCCATTGATAGACACGCCGATCCGTGGTGTTATGTGTGTGATGATCCATGACACAATGTGTTGTGTGCTCATGCTGATCCGTCGCACGATGTGTGCGCCTATCCGTGGCACGATATGTGCACCTATCCGTTGCACGATATGTGCGCCTATCCGTGGCACGATGAGTGCGCCTATCCGTGGCACGATGTGTGCGCCTATCCGTTGCACGATATGTGCGCCTATCCGTTGCACGATGAGTGAGCCTATCCGTTGATGTTAGGATATGATGCCTATACATGATGTTGAAGATGATGCCTATCCATTATGTTGAAGATGATGCCTATCGGTGATGTTCGAAAGGCATGCCGAACCGTTCGACGGACGATCCATTGATGGAGAGGTCGATTTCATTGTATGATGAGCGGCCGACCTATTGCATGATTCGTGTGTTCCGATCCGTTGCGCGATGTGTGCCTATCCGTTGATGTTGGAATGGTGCCTATCTGTTTCTACGGATCGGCATGCCTACACGCATTGATTCGCTTTGAAAGCTTCCATACTTAGTAAGATATATCAACTCTTCTTGGGAAATGCAAGCGGTTTTTGCTGACTCTCAAGGCGTGATGATGTCATCACTGCTTTAAATGCCTATATATACTAAGCTCCTTCCATTTTTTCTTCATAATTTCACTTCTCTAAAATTTCTCCAAAGCAGTTAGCTTTTCTCTCTCCCTTCTCTCTCTATTTATTTTGTAAGTTTCTTACCGTTTTCCATTTTTTTTGAATCACCACCGCCGTAGCTCTCGATTTTTCCGATCTATCATTAAATTTTCCGGTGAGTCCTTTGAAGATTCCGGTGATCTTCTCAAAAATCCGATCCATCTTCAACTCTCTTCGAATTTGTTTAAGTTCTACGATGAGGCCTTCGAAGATTTCGATTTTGCTTCGGATTTCGATCAAAATCCTAATCTGCTTCTTTGTTTGATCTTCAAATCTGCCGACGCGATTAAGTTATGTTGTTTGAAAACCCCATCGACTCTTCTTCGTCTCCTGGACCTTCTTCTTTTAGTGAACCGATCCATTCATCGACCTTATCTCAAAACCCGACACGTGAGAATCCCAATCATTCCTTCGTTGATGCCGAACCATCGATTGCCACCGATCCGTCTCATTCTCGCCTTCGTTACCTTCGTTCCCAAGCCGATGCACTCTAGCCGGACAATCTAGACGATCTGCTAAGCTCCGATAATTGTCCTTCGTGTCTTGGAAAGAAAATCATACATTCAAATGATTCCGACGAAGTGGGTAGCAGTGCTGCGAATCCCTTGGAAATTGGGAACCCGTCATTGCTTGACGAGCCGTTTGACGAAACGGTTAACCCTTTTGAAGATGTTAAAGTGAAGAAGAGGATTGGAACTTTGATCTTGCCACAGCGAAACACCGGTTAGAGGCGATGAGTGGCGCCGGTTCGTCGAAGAAAGCTCCTAGATAAAGCGCTAAGAAGATACGACCCGATCCGCCAGGCTCGACCTTGTCAACCGAAGAGACGTTGCAAACGGTTCGGCCGCATTTTTTGATATCTGAAGAAGTTGAGCTAATCGTTCCAACGAAAGAGGAGCGAGCCAATCATCCTCCTCCTATATACTTCACTTTATACGAGAGCTTCTTCCACCATTTCTTCCTCTGGTTCCCAATCCCCAGAGTGATCCTTCATTTATTGTGGAAACTCAACCTTGCTCTTGCTCAAATCAATCCCTGTGGAGTTCGTCATTTGATTGGCATTTTAATCCGAGGTCTTGAATGCGAGTTGGAAGTCAGAGTTAGACATCTGTTGTGTCTTCTCGAAATTCGCTGAAGCAAAACGAAGGGCGTTGTGATGTACAATATAGCGAACAAAGCCAAGACGAGAATTATCGGTGGATTTCCAAGCAAGTATCATTTTTGGAGGGAGAAGTTCTTCTTTGTGTCGATTTATGATGCATCGGTGGAAGCAGGATGTACCTCTCTGGTCAAGACTGAATGGGGAACACTTGGTAGCCGACCTGTAGCTTGATTTGGGCTGCGGCTCAGTTTTGTTGTTTTCGACGTGGTATTTTTACAGTTTGTTGATCTTGTCTTCTTTTGTTTGTTTTACAGCTCGCCAACTCATTCTCTCGCTTCCAGATGATCTATCTGAGGTTCAAGAACAACTCACAGCTCGGAAGTGTAATTGGCAAATGGATTTTTCCTTGTAAAGAGTAGAAAGAGCTCGAGCCATCTTCGACGGTTATTTTCTTGAGGCTTCCTCTTCCTCTAGCTCATCAGAAAAATTTCGATCCATGGCGCCGAGACCAACTTTTCGAGATAAAAAGGTTGCCCAGGCCAAAGCTACAGCGAGGGCTTCTGAAACGGCTTCTCGACCTGAAGTATCCTCGCATGCGTGTGCATCGATCCCGGTTGTAGCTGACCCAAATTCTAAATCTAGGGATCCTTCTGAACCAACTTCGCGTGCTTCGAGGGAAGTTTTCTTGGCTGTCCCAGACCTGATGAGTTCGCCTTGGCTCATCATAATGAAATAGACAAGGACAAAGAGAAATGCAAGAATAAGAGGGCACCGAGCCGAAAGAGGGCTATTCTTGATAAAGAAAAAGGTCCAGCCATCGAGTCGACTGAGAAAAGGCAACGGTGCAGCGATAAGATTCGATCCAACCCTGATCTGGTAGCTTCTGCTTCGGTTCCGGTCCTTCCTCTCATTTCCGCAGTGCCTTACAACGACGCGTCATCTTCGGTGCTCTTGTTTTTGAAGATTACCTGCCCTAGAGCTCGCTTTCCTCCACCCGATACTTTGGTTAAGGAAAATGACTATGCCGATATGGCTCTCCGCGTTGTTAAGGTAAACGACTGCCGATCCCCTTTCTTTTCTGTCTTCTTTTTTGCTCTGTATACATCGGTTTATACGTGTATTATTCTTTTTACGTAGTTCATAGCCTACCTCAACAAGATGGCTCTGAAGTACCAATCCGATGCGCGGAAAGATAGGGTTCATGTTGATTCCACCAGGAAAGTAGCTACCGAGTTAGAGGAGAAGCTTAAGGAAATGGAGAGGGCTTCTAGGATAGTCAGCGATCTCCAATTTGAGTTGGACTTGGCAAAGAAGGGTCGTACGGAATTGTATCGGTGGATTATGCGATTGGAGTCGGGCAAGGCAAAGCGTGAGGCCCACATTGCCAGTTTGACGAGGCAACTCGATGCAGCAAATGAGCTTCAAGCCGTCAAA
Source organism: Pseudoturritis turrita (assembly GCA_900406555.1). Taxonomy (NCBI): domain Eukaryota; kingdom Viridiplantae; phylum Streptophyta; class Magnoliopsida; order Brassicales; family Brassicaceae; genus Pseudoturritis; species Pseudoturritis turrita. The sequence continues at coordinate 658,305 of OVBL01000569.1, forward strand.
GTGGAGCAAGCCGTTTCGGAGGCGAGACAAGAAATGATGGCTAAGTTCCAGGACAAGATCCATCGTGCTTATGGGAAGATTGATAAGATGGTTGGCCAACCAAGGAAGATATGCTGGACTTGGCGCAAGTCGAAATCAATCTTCAATTCATCGGGATGCTCCAAAGTGTGGAACCACCAACCCTGGAAGATGAGATCAGGCAGCTTACTGAGCAAAAGGAAGGACTCGAAGGTGCTTATGAGGTATTTGCCAAGCTTGCCGACGATATGAAAGAGGATTTGAGAGTTTCTCTCGTTGCCACCGATCTGCTAAAGGAGCTTAACAACGGTGAGCCGGTTGAGATGGCTGCTGGAAGTATTGGTGTTCATGATATGCCAGGTTCGAATAGAGGAACCCCGAACATAGCTGAGCTAAGTTCTAAGAAGATGTTGGGGTCAAAACCCACCCAGCTGCGATCAATGGAAAAATGGCTAAGTGTGGAAATACGAAGAATCGGACAAGGCTGGAATTGCACCTAAGTCGCTTCTATATGAGTTCGCTTGACCACGAGATAGGCCATTCCAACCAAGCCTTGTCTCCACTTCGGCAAAGCCTTGTCTCCACTTAGGCAAGCTTTGTCTTCGCTTAGGCAAGCCTTGTCTCCACTTAGGCAAGCCTTGTCTCCACTTAGGCAAGCTTTGGCTCACATCGGCAAAGCTTTGCTCCACTTCGGCAAAGAGAGGAGAGACATCGGCAAAGCCTTGTCTCCGCTTAGGCAAGCCTTGTCTCCACTTAGGCAAGTTTTGTCTCCGCTTCGGCAAAGCCTTGTCTCCGCTTAGACAAGCCTTGTCTCCACTTAGGCAAGCTTTGTCTCCGCTTAGGCAAGCCTTGTCTTCACTTAGGCAAGCCTTATCTCCACTTAGGCAAGCTTTGGCTCACATCGGCAAAGCTTTGCTCCACTTCGGCAAGCTTGGAGACTTAGGCAAACACGGAGACTTCGGCAAGCTTGGAGACTTCGGCAAACACGGAGACTTTGGCAAGCTTGGAGACTTCGGCAAGCTTGGAGACTTTGGCAAACACGGAGACTTCGACAAACACGGAGACTTAGGCAAACACGGAGACTTCGGCAAGCTTGGAGACTTCGGCAAGCTTGGAGACTTCGGCAAACACGGAGACTTAGGCAAACACGGAGACTTCGGCAAGTTTGGAGACTTCGGCAAGCTTGGAGACTTCGGCAAGCTTGGAGACTTCGACACACGCACAAGCTACACTTCGGCACAGCCCACATCGGCTCCGGCTCCACTTCGGCGCAGCCCACATCGGCAAGGGCCTTCACTTCGGCCGAAGGTCACTTCAGCAAAACTTCACGAAGCAAGAAGACGACGCGGCCGAAGTCATTTCTATACAAAGCCAGAATACGACGCGGCAGAAGTTATTTCTATACGAAGACAACAAGCCCATCTCGGGCCTACAATGATACAAAGGCCCATGAAGTCAAGCCGACTTAGCTAAAAAGGAATTCCCGAAGGGTTAGGAAGTTTTCCTTATCACTTTAGGATTGACCTGGCCGACTCAAGCTAGTATATATATCGATGTACATCTCTTGAAAAAGGGATCCGCAATTTACTTAGCAAAAAACCCTAGACTTTTTGCTCTCAAACTCTTGTACGAAAGCCTTTCGACACATCTTAATAAAAAACCATCTTTGGATCTCTCCGTTCGTGGTTCATCCGCAGAAATTTCATCCCCCTTAACAAACCTCCAACAAATTCTAATTGTGTTGATTTCGACTCCCACAGAAGACATCAGAGGACCCGACATCTATGGAGTCGAGTGATGGTGAACCATCGACGAAAAATGCCGCCGAACCCTCTGCTGAAAAGATTGCCGATCCCTCCCCTAAGGAGGTCACTGAGCCATTTTTTGAGGATACCACTGAGCTCTCAGTCGAAAAGGTTGCTGAAGAGCATATCGAAAAAGCAGGCGAGGCATTCGAGGATGGATAAGTTGAGCAGCCCCGAGAAACCTTGCCTGAAGGTGCTCTGGTCACTGACCCGGATGGGGAGACAAGGGCCTAGGCAGTTACTTCTTAGATCTTTCCGCCGTTTGTAACCTCTATGTTTTTCGCTTTCGAACTTGATTAGATACGGTGCCTGGATGGTTTTATCCATTGTCGTTCTTTTGACTTAGTGCATTTACCATTTTGGCCTCGTACTCAAGGAAATATTTGTCTGGTACGAGATGGTTTAATGAATATGAGAGAGGCTTTAGTTTTCATGTGAGGTGTTTGCTTTGCAGTCAGCTTTATCGAGCATTTCTAAATGCTCTCGATCGTTTTAAACTCTGCTTGTAAAGACTAAAATACCTAAGACAAGCGACTAGCCGTTTTGGGTATCCATAGTCTTTCGTTTAAAGATATTTAGACCAACGAATTATCTGTTAGGTTTAGGATGAATATTTCGGTTTAAGGATATGTTACCGTAAACATATCCGCTCCGACAATGAACATAAATATTTCGACCAACGATTTGTTTGTTGGGTTTAAGATGAACATTTCAGTTTACGGATATGGTACCGTAAACATATCCGCTCCGACAATGAACATAGATGTTTCGACCAACGATTTGTTTGTTGGGTTTAAGATGAACATTTTGGTTTACGGATATGCTACCATAAGCATATCCGCTCTGACAATGGACATAGACATTTATATGGTGCGCTTTTAATCTGCTAGGATGTAATAGTTAGATCCATAAAAGATGTAGTAGTCCGTTGCTATGGCCAGCAGCAACGAGAGTGAGATGAGATGTCTGTTTAGTTAAGACTTTGAGTAATCCGTAAAGGATGTGAATGAGATACCTATTTTTGTTAAGGCTTTAGTAATCCTCAAAGGATGTGATTTAAAGATCTTAGTTTCGAAAAGCTTGCATTAAGTAGACGTAGAGTTTATTATAAAGATGGGAGTATACGAGTATACGTACCCACTTCCCCCCTCTTTTGAAGAGGGGGGGGGGGCAGCTGAACCCATCCGAAGACGAGCTGCCTACGTACCCTTTGCAGGGATCAAGCCGCCCCATAGTTCATGTAAAGTGAATAAGTGATAGTACTTCTTTAGGTGAAATTGCGTTCCTTGACCGTGGTATTGGGGCATCAGACATGTTAGCGAGTTCGTAAACCCCAGGACGGACTACTTTGGTGATTTTGTAAGGTCCTTCCCAATTTGCTCCAAGTTTGCCAGCGTTCTTTTCTACCGTATTTTGAAAGACCTTCTGTAACACTAGGTCTCCTTCGTAGAACTTCCGATTTCGTACGTGAGAGTTGTAGTACTTTGCTGCTGTGTTTTGGTAATATTGGATTCGGACCAAGGCTTGATCCCGTCTTTCATTGATCAAATCCAAATCATCAAGCATTAGTAAGTTATTGAGCCCTTTTTATTCCGGGAGAAGTCTTCGGCGGACTCCAGGAAAATGTATCTCCTGTGGAATGACGCATTCTGTCCAGTAGACGAGGGCGAATGGAGTTTCTCCAGCGGCTCGCCGCAGCATCGTCCAATGAGACCACAAAACTCCTTCGAGTTTGTCAGCCCATCGTCCTTTAGAGTGGATTTGCTAAGTTTTATCTTCCATTTTTTGCAGAATGCTTCGAATCTTGTAGAGATGAATGCGAGCCATTGTCAGTAATGATTTCGTACGGGACCCCATGTCGGTATATGATATTCCTCCATATGAATCTTTCGACTTGAGTGTCCCTTATGCTGGTATAAGAATCCGCTTCGACCCACTTGGAAAAATAGTCTGTTAAAACTAATAAGAAACGCTTTTGCTTTGACGGGTGGAGTGGTCGAACGATGTCCATAGACCATCGCATGAAGGGATACAGTGACAAGATTGAGGAAAGTATTTCAGTTGGCTGATGAATTGTTGGAGCGTGGCGCTAACACTTTTCGCACTTTGCAGAAAACTTCTCACAATCCTTCACCATAGTTGGCCAGTAATAACCGTGACGCTTGATTTTTATAGCCAGTGCCCTTCCCCCGGAATGGTTGCCGCAAGAGCAACCATGAACTTCTTCCATGACTTTTCTTGCCTCTTCTCCTTCGACGCATGTCAACAATGGCCCGGAGAACCTCCATTTAAAGGCGTTTCCGTCGAGCATGACATATCAAGCCTCTTGAGCTTTGAGTTTTCGAGCCGTCCATTTGTCAGAAGGGACTCAGCCGTCATAGATGTATCCTCGGATTGCATCGAGCCATTTTTTGTCTCAACCATATTCCATTGCTTGCGAATCTTCGTTTATATCAATTGCTTCTCCTTCAGATGGAGTATCGTCATTGAGGATGATTTGTGGATCTTCTTCCATCATTACTAGGTCTTGTTCGATCCGAGGTGTGTCCGTCGGATTCCCTTCTTCGGTTGTACACGATTTCTTATTGATTAGAAGGTTGTTCGCTCGACGTTTCCTCCATCTCGACATCTCCTTCGATCGCGTCGGTTTTCTCCTTTGCTTGCCTGCCTGCTTGAGATCGAGTGACTGCATTCACTGCCTTCGGAAGAGTTATACTCGGGTGGTCGATGACTTCTACCAGAATTATTCGCTTAAGAGCCGGATCGGAGGTGGATACCAGAGCTGCAAGTGCGTCGGCCGAAGTGTTTTTCCCTCGTGGAATACGTGTTAATGTGAAGTCTTTGAACCGCGCAACCAAGTCTTTGATGACCTTTAGATATGCTTCCATACGGTCGTTTTTAGCTGCGTATTCTCTACTGAATTGGTTTGCGACCAGCTGTGAATCGCAAAACCCGTGTATGCAATCGATCTTAAGTCCTTGTGCTAGTTTCATTCCGGCGATGAGGGCTTTGTACTCTGCTTCGTTGTTGAATGCGCGAAAACCTAAGCGGAATGATTGCTCGAGTAACTCACCGGTTGGAGAAGTTAAACGTATCCCAACTTCTGAGCCATTTATAGAAGACGATCCGTCGACATGAAGCTTCCAAAGTGAGTTCGGGGCTTCCATCTCGATGCTTTCTTCGGGAAGTTTGATCAAGAAATTGGCAAGGACTTGTGACTTCATACATGAGCGTCTGCGGCATTTGATGTCGTATTCGCTTAATTCTACCGCCCATTTGGCTAGTCTTCCGGATTGGCTTGGACTGTGTAGAACTGATCGAAATGGGAAAGTACTCAGAACCACTATCAAATGAGAATTGAAGTAAGGCCTTAACTTCCTCGTAGACATGACAACAGACAGTGCCAACTTCTCCATCTGTGAATATCTGGTTTCGGCATTGGTGAGGGTGTTGCTGACGTAAAAGATTAACTCATGCTCGCCTCGCTCCTCTCGAACAAGCATCTCGTTTACCGCTGTGGCGGAGATTGCGGTACACAAAAATAGAGGCTCTCCCTCAACTAGTTTAGCGAGCACTGGAGGGGTGGCTAAGTACTTTTTCAATTGCTGGAATGCTTCTTCACACTTCTCCGTTCATTCGAATTTCTTGTTTCCGTGTAAGGTGTCGTAGAAAGGAAGACACTTATCGGCGGAACGCGAGATAAATCTATTGAGCGCTGTACTTCTCGTTTTGTTTTGGGAGAAGTCATTTGGATGAGTGCGTCGATCTATTTTGGGTTTGCTTTGATTCCTCTATGGGTAACCAGGTATCCAAGGAATTCGCCCGACGTGACTGCGAATCTGCACTTTGTTGGATTCACCTTCATGTTATGCCGGTTCAGCTGTTCGAAGCACTATTGGAGGTGGACTACATGATATTTTTCTTCCAAAGATTTGACCAGCATATCGTCTATGTAAACCTCCATCGTTCTTCCGTGCTGACTAGCGAACATTTTATTCACCAGACGCTGATACGTAGCTCCTGCATTCTTCAGGCCGAACGGCATTACCTTGTAGCAGTATATTCCGTGATCTGTTATGAAAGCCATCTTTTCCCTATCGTTAGGATTCAATGTGTGGGAACGGAAAGCTGTCTTTTGAACATGCCTTGTTTAAGTCGGTAAAATCTACACATACCCGCCATTTTTCGTTCTTCTTTTTGACTACTACAAGATTCACCAGCCTATCCGGGTATTTGACTTCTATTATCAAACCGACTCGTAAGAGTCTTTCGACTTCGTCGTTTACTGCTTTCGTTCTTTTGGGCCCCAACTTCCTCCTTTTCTGCTTCACTGGTATGAAGGTTGGGTCGATATTCAACTCATGATTTTTCACATCAATATCGATCCTGGGCATGTCTTCAGCCGCCCATGCGAATGTATTTATGTTCTGTTTCAAGAAAGAAACGAGCTTCTCCTTGATCTTCTCATCGAGCTTGGCTCCGATTTCAACGCATCGCTCAGGGTGATTATCATCTATGCAAATCGATATTACTGGATCGCAGGTTGGCTCGGCCTCTTCTTCGCGATCCTCCATGATCTGTAATTGCTATAAGAGTTTGGAGAGCTCTTTGAATGGCTCTCTGTCCGTCTTCATCTTCTTGCTTTCGGCCTTGGCGGCCGGATCGGTAATGGGATTCCTGGGTTTGTGCGTGGCCAAGAAGCAAACGTGGGACTATTTTTGATTTCCCCAAATTGTCTTTACTCCATTTGGAGTTGGGAATTTTATGCAGAAGTGGTAGGTTGAGGCCACGGCGCGCATTGTATTTAGCCATGAGGATCCCATAATGACATTGTAGATTACCGGGTAATCGGCCACCAAAAATTCCATGATTTTGGTTATTTCTCCAGCCCGAACGGGTAGCTTGATTGTTCCAATCGTCATTATTGTTTCTCCGGAGAACCCAGTCAATGGTTTTTGAGTTGCCATTACTTCAGATAGGTCGATGTTCATTCTGAGAGTCTCTTTGAAGATTATGTCCACCGTGCTTCCCGTGTCTACCAACACTCTGGCCACATTGCAGTCGTTGATGATTAGTTCGATTACGAGTGGATCATCGTGCGGTCTGTCGATTCCGGTAGTTTTCCTTTCTTCAAATGAGATTACGTCATTTGGAAACTTAGAAGGCTCGGACCAATTGACGCTAACATCGGGTCGTCATTGAAAAGCCTTAATTGATGAGATGGTATCTGAGCAGGAATGAGATTCTCCCATTATCATGTTTATTCTTCTTCTTGTTCGGCATGTATTGGTTCATCATGCCTCCTTCTGCGCTTAGGGGGCTCGTCATTTGCAGGTTCTGTTTGGGCATCGCTCTGCTCCAACTCGAAGTCTTTGATGCTTACGTTGCCTCCAAGTTTGCCGGCTGCTAACTTCGCCGCGAGTCTAGAGCCTAGCACCCGACAGTTTGCTGTAGAGTGCCCGTAGATGTGATGGAGTTTGCAGTAAGCTTTCTCATTGTAAGTCGTATTTCTCGTCGAAATGCTTCCAAAGCCTCTTCCTTGGCCTCGGCCTCGGCCTCGTCCGTAACTGGACATATCAATTTGATAATTATGAGCTCCTCTGAAGCCTTCTTTATGTTGGACGAATCCAGCCGCTTGATTATTCCTCTTCGTACTCGGTGGAATCTGAGGTTGAAACATGTTGTTAGGCTGAAACGTGTTGTTAGCTGTTTTTGTTTTCCGATGCTTCTGGGTCAAGACTTTCATCTCCTCTTCGTTAGTTGCGAAATCCGTGGCGCGATGTAGAGCATCTTGGATAGTTTAAGGGGCGTTCAAGGCAATTTCTTTTCGGAAGTCCGAATCGAACCACAGTTCTCTTTTTCAAAGCTTAAAAAGCGGCTTCATCGCTTATGCCCTTTACTTTTGATAGCACCGCTTTGAATCGTTCGATGACACTTCGTAAAGTTTCATTCTGTCCTTGGCCCATGGTCGATAGATCGGCGTCCGACGTCTGGCGCTCCATGAATATGGCATAATATTTCAAGAAAGCCGCGGATAATTGTTTAAAATTATCGATAGAATGCCTTCCAAGTCGGAAAAATCACTGGAGGGCTGGTCCTTTGAGATGTTCCACGAACAGGAGACACTAGCCGGCGTCCTTCTCATCCTTTTTGAAATTGGTACGGCCCATTGTTAAGATGAATGCGGTGATGTGCTCCTTTGGGTTTTTTTTCCCTTCGTATGTTGGCACCCTAATTTTTCCTGGATCGGAAACTTTTGTCATGGTGATCCGGGTGGTGAATGGCGTGTTTTGCGCTTCCTCGAGCACTCGATCGATCTCCGGAGCTTTGTTGGTAGCCTTGTGCATCTGGAATCGGAAAGCTTTTAGATCGGCGGCTGCCTGGCTCAAAAAAGTTCGGATCTCGTCAATCTCTTTTTTTGGGTCCGTGCTACAACTTTCCGGGCCTCCGTTACTTCCAACTGCTGCACCCAGAGAATTTTCTCTTCTTCTTCGGTGAAATCTTGATCACGGCCGAGGTCTGCTCTGCTTCGTTCTACTCGAGCTCGGCCAACGCCCGCGAGCTCGTCGAGACTCTCCAAGTTGCGATCGCCTTCTGGATTTTTCTCTAGATCGATCACCGGATTTTTTTCGTCCACAGTTTGAGTGTTCGTTTCTTGTTCTCCCATGTTCAGTTCGGCGGTTACGATTGTTTGATGCTGAGGCGGCAATCCTCCTTGGGTTCTTGGCACGCCGGTAGGTGTAGAAAATTGATAGCCGTTGGGTGGAGGCATCTTAGGGGCCGTCGAGTTGGATCCAAGCCCGAGCCAACTCGGCTAGCTCGGCTCACCATTGCCAAGGCTTTGAGCTCGCCTGTCATCGTGCTGTTCAATTTATCTTGCTCCTCCGCCTTCTCGAGTAGCATTTCTAGCATCGTCTTCATCTGAGTCAGGACCTCCGGCCTCGTTTCCAAAGCTGCAAGCACTGGTACATCTTTCGCTCCTGATCCATCGGCTCCGGTGTTCTGCGGGTCGTCAGTTCGTCTCTCTCCATCGCCGGTCATCTTCTTCGGATCGTTTGTACGGTGGTTCCTTGGTGTAAGAAAATTTGAGACTACCCTCAGACGGCGCCAAATTGTGGGAGTCGAAACTAGCACAATTGAATTTGTCGAGGGTTTGTTAAGGGAAACTGAAATTTCTACGTATAAACCACAAAACGAAGATCCAAAGATGATTTTATTAAACTGTTTCGAAAAGTTTTTCGTACAAGAGTCTGAGAGCAAAAAGTCAAGGATTTTGCTAAGTAAATTGCGGATCCCTCTTTTAGAGGATGTACATGAGTATATATATAAATTTAGGTCGGTTGGGGCTATCCCCAAAGTGATGAGGAAAACTTCCTAATCTTTCGGGATATTCTTTTTTCGTAGGTCGGTTGTATCTTTATGGGCCTTCGTCTTGGGCTCGTGTCTTTGCCTCATGGATCGGCTTATACCAAAGACTGCGGATCGACCCATGTCCTAAGGCCCATGGATCGGCCCATCGTTGAAGCCCACGGATTGGCCCATCACTGAGAATATGGATCGGCCCATCGCTAGCATATGGATTGGCCCATCGTTGAAGCCCACTGATCGGCACATCGTTGAGAATATGGATCGGCCCATCGTCAAAGCCTACAGATCGGCCCATCACTGAGCATATGGATCGGCCCATCGTTGAAGCCCACAGATCGCCTGGCGTTAAGGCCCATGGATCATCTTCATTGCCTTGATGGGTTGGTTCGGTTCCTATGGTCCGACCCATTCCAACACTTAGTCATTTTTTTAACTGTTGATCTTGAGGGTGAAATCCGACCCCAACAATTGTGATCCCTCTTACCTTGATTTAAGGAGATGGTACACTCTCTCTCACACTCTTGTAGTCTTGTTCATCGTTGTTCATATGAAATTTGAGGAAATGCTTGAAGAAATGTTTCCATTGAGGCATTTACCTGCAATGTTCATCGTTCAGTCTCGAATCAGAAATTTGGAGTTTGATTTTGTTTGTTACTCGATTTCGTAGACTCAGATTCATGTATAGGTTGAGTTTTAATAGCTATGGGTTCATAATTTCAATTTTTTGTACCTCCATTGTTCCTCCTTGGTGATATGATAAAGAGTTTGCTAAACTCTAATGTGGAAATGTATTTGGAGCTTTGAATGTGTGCTCTAAGATTCATAGTTTTGTTCTTATTGGTTGAAGAACTCAATATCTTGTGTTGATTACTTGAGTGTTTCAGGGATGTCTCATTCTCAGGAGTATTTTAGCCGTCCACCATTTCCATCGCTCTCTGCATCATACTATAACCACAGTCTCTCTTTTCTCTTGCATCATTTGAACTGGTACGCATTCTTCATGACCTTCTTCTCCATTCATCGTTGATTCCTTAGTTTCTGCATTTTTTGATCAATCTGAAACTTAGTTTGAATCTCTAAGTTTTTTACCCATTTAGATTTGATGGCTGCTCCTCCTGCTAGGGCTAGAGCCGATTACGATTATCTCATTAAGTTTCTTCTCATCGATGATAGTGGTACGTCTACCTCTTGCTATTTCTCGGGATCAATTATTTATAGAGGCTACTTATTGCTAGAAATGAATTTTGTTTGGACCCATTTTAGTTTCAATGATGAATGGTGGATAGAAATATTGATGTATGCTTCTTACTACATGTCAATTGCAGCAAAGCAATGGAATGGAAGAGGATGGTAACATCTTTGCTTTCAAGTATTTGCCTTAAACATCTTTGCTTTCCTGCCTTTCAGGGAAATATGCTGGTGACAAATAACCCGAGAATGATGGCGGCCCTTTTGCTCGTATAGACAACTCAAGTTCCTCTGAAATTTTTTAAATTCATGTTGCTTTGAAACCTTTTTAAACTCATGTTGCTCTGCAACACATGTAGGAACGTATTTTCTAAGTACTTGAATCTTTGTAATATGTGTTCCGTTTTTATGGTTTTAATTTCATATGGGCATTTCTCATTTTAAATATGTTATTGTTATCCAAAACCAATAAAAAGAACATTATCAATACAATAATGTTTAGGGTATGAAAATCTATAGGGTTTACAATAATGTATAGGGTTTAGGGCATGTAAATAAAAAATTTCAAGTTATATTAACAATAGAAATACAATAAATTATTTTTTCATAATACATAATTTTTATAGTTTTAAATTTGTATTGATTAATGAGTGTTTGATTTAGGGATATGGATTCACACTTTTAAGATATTTTTTTCTAATCTCTCAATTAAGGGAAGAAAATCCAAAAAATATTGTTTCATACTAAGAATAACTTTTAATATAGGGTTTTAGATTTTTATGGATAAATAAATTGTTATTTAGGGTTTAAAGATTCATATTGGAAAATATATTTTTCTACTTATCAATTAACAAAAGAAAATACAATAAGTTGTTGTTTCATACTAAGAACATAAATATTACAAAAATACAAAACTTTAAGGTTTAGGGTGTCACAATACATACAAAACTTTTAATGTAGGATTTTGGCTTTTTAAGTATTTATGAATATTTAATTCCTGATTTAAAGTTTCAAAATTACAATTAGACTTTGGTTAAGATGTATTTCAAATTTGTTAACCGGTGCTTAATATTTTGAAATATGATTTTCTTAGTTTTCTTCAAAACAATTTAAAAATAAAGTGAAGAATTTTCTTTAGTATTGACATGTGTTTAACATATATTTACAAATATTACGATTATGAAAATTATGTTTCAATCCAATTAGTTTGCCATATTTATTTGATTGTTAAATAAATATTTCACAAACTCAGAAATATTAAATATTATCCATCACAAACTAAATAAAATAAGTTAATAATTTTTTTTAAAAAACAAATAAGAAAACACATAAATAGGATAAGGATTAAATTTTGAAAAAAATGAGAGCCAATAAGAAAACATCACTCGGATTGCTGACATGGCAAAATTTCCACCCTACGATTTTTTTCCCTCTCCTTTTCTTTCTCTCCAATCTCGATCTCTCATTCTCAAAAATCAAAAGTCTCTCTCCCTCCTTCTCAGATCTGTGGGGTGATTGGCTTTTGGGCTGTAGAGATTTTATTGAGTTTTACAGTCATCACAATTATATTTCAACCAATCAGACTTTTACTTTCCCATTTTTTCTCTACAGCCCAACCATAGACTTTTTTTTCATTTGTTCTTTAAATTTTTATTTTCTCTAAAGTTATAGAAAAGAGACTTCACATGGCTGTTGTTTAATATTTTAATTTGTTGCACTTTTTTTCAATTGAGCTCACGTTCTTCAGATAATAGAATTAATTAAAATAAAATCTAAGTGATTTCTGAAATTGGATTTTGTTGTAAGAAAAGTGGAATAATATTAATAATTTTTAATAATCAACTGTTACTAAATATTTAATAAATTAATTAATTAAATTCTAGAACTTGAATTGGCAATCAATTTGTTTAATTAGTGGAATCAGTTTCAATAAACTATATAAATAAGTTTTGTTGATATTTTTGAAATTATTTTCATAATTATGTTATTTATATATTAATTAGATTATATATAATTATTAGATCTACATGACATATTTTATTAATAAATAAATTAAATTATACATTTATAATTGCCAATCATATTTTAAATATTTACAATAACAGTCACAATTTACAAATTCTAACCAAAATTTTCCCAATTTATGGTACTTATTAATGTCATGTTTGGTTATTAAACCAATACATGAACTAATAAACATAGATGAACTTTATTTGTTCTAAATATATAAATAATTTATAACATTTTTGTCAACAGTTTTTTTATTAATTATTTATGCGAATATAAGTATATTGAATATTTAGCTTGTAAATTATTTATGAAACAAATATATGTGGTCACATTGTTTAAATTTTATTAATTAATAAATTTATTTTGACCAAGATATATATCATAGTAGTTTGCGTGAGTGGTCCAAATTGGACACAATCAATATTTTTGATAAATATATATATTTTAAAAACAGTCACAGTTTTTACAGTTTTTGTTACCAATCAAACTTTTATGTTAACATTAAAAGTTACAGTTTCTACAGCCAAATTCTCTACAGCCAAAATTCTTACAGCCAAAAGTCTACAGCAAAAGTTTACAGCCAAAGTCCTTACCAATCAGCCCCCTGAATCTTCTCTTCAATCTTCGTCTCGATGGCGGCAGCACCATCATCATCCTCGGCAAGCCACCGAAAAAGAAAAACTCACCGTCGAAGGTCAAAACCTCCAATCTGTCGCTTTCAAAAACCTCATCCGAGCTTGCCGTGCCTCATCGAAGCTCTTCTCTGCAAGTTCCAATGGCTCCTCTTTCGATTCTCCGAAGCTTTCTCTCCCTTTCGAGCCCCTTCGTTCAAGGTAGAACCATTTTCAGTGTGATTTCTCTCGAATCTTATGGTTAATTTAGGGATTTTGAGGAACTGGATGAATTTTGTTTGCAGGAAGACGAAGAAGTTAGTTAGCAAAAGAAAGAATTGGAAGAAATAATCTCTGAAGGCTGTATATTCCGACAATCTTTGGACTTCAGAGATTCCATCTCCTCAGTCCATGAGGTGTGAAACTTGAGCTTGACGATTGAAATTTGGTTTTTTTTTCGTGCGGTTATGTGCAGTCACTCACTAAAGAATGGCAGATGAAGAAAAATTTAGTTTGCCCCGTTCATCTGGAAGGAAATCTCAGGAAGGCAAATCTGGTGATGGCCCTCCTCCATTTGAGGAGTTGCAGATTCGAACAGGTTCCATCACTGTGGTATGCATGGTTTTCTTATTTTGCTCATTGCCCATTCAATTTTCTTCTGTAATTTGTCGCATGTTTGTTTCACTTAGCAACGTTCGGCCAATCTTTGTTAACAAGTAGAATTATCTACCAAATTTGGTTTTTCATGTTATTAGTGTGCATAATGGTAAAAGATACCTTGTCTATGCATTAAACATGAGCTTGAGCTTGAGCTTGAATTCTGACATTGAACACTGGTTTTTGTTTTGTTTTTTTTAAGATTACATTGAATAAGCTTTTAACATGAAGGGAGGAAGGTTCGAAGAGTATAAATAAAATAAAATATTTTTAGTTTGTAATAGGTCTATTGTATAAATAAAATATGATATTTTGTATCATGGTTTCATATAATATAATAAAATATGGTATTTTTCTTTTTAATATGTTAATTTATTAAAAAAAACCTAGTAAATCGTAATTTAAATACAATTAATAAAAATATAAATTATTGGAACAAATGATAGGAACCATTGTTGGGGTCAAAACCCACTCAGCTGTGATCAATGGGAAAATGGCTAAGTATGGAAATACGAAGAATCGGACAAGGCCGAAATCGTGGCCTATGACTACACGGATCCATTTAGGCATGATACGAGCTCACTTCGGCCATGATACGAATCCACTTAGGCACTGTGGGAGTGTAAATCCACGCCAATTGAATTCGTTACGTCTTTTAGAGAGATCCGAAACTTCTGAGTAAAAACCACCAAAAAACACAAATAGACCAAGTGGTATTTGTGACAAACCGATTCTTGTATGTATCGTCCGAGCATTTCCAGAGGGAGATGTCCTCTCCTTCCAGTTTGTCTCTTTTGATTTGCGCAATTGTTTCTTCCACGTTATTAAGGTGGAGGAGACGATGTTTCTTGCGTCGTTGTCTCTGTAATACATCTGCCATAGTCGCCGAGAGTGGAATTCCCAAATCAATAGGTCCACATGGTCCTATTGTTTCATACAATCTGCCAAGATTACACCAATGATCAAACCAAAAAGATGTTGTATGTATCGTCCGAGCATTTCCAGAGGGAGATGTCCTCTCCTTCCAGTTTGTCTCTTTTGATTTGCGCAATTGTTTCTTCCACGTTATTAAGGTGGAGGAGACGATGTTTCTTGCGTCGTTGTCTCTGTAATACATCTGCCATAGTCGCCGAGAGTGGAATTCCCAAATCAATAGGTCCACATGGTCCTATTGTTTCATACAATCTGCCAAGATTACACCAATGATCAAACCAAAAAGATGTTGTATTCCCATTACCGATTCTGGTTTTATGCAAAGTCTTAGCAAGCTCTCTGTATTTGAGAATCTTTCTCCAAATCCATGAGCCTTTCGTTGTTGTGTCCTTAAGCGACCATAACCAATCTTTTCCGTTTAGAGCCTCTTGAACCAATTTGACCCAAAGGGAAGACTTAGCCGATACCACTCTCCAAATAAGCTTCAAGCAACAAACAATGTTAACTTCTTTTAAAGATTTAAAACCCAAACCTCCCTCTACTTTCGGTTTACACACATCATTCCACGCCACTTTAGATTTCTTTGAGTTTAATTCTGGACCTGACTAAAGGAAAGTTGCGCAAAGCTGGTCTATTTCTTTTATGCAGCCATTGGGTAATCGGAAAGCGGAGATCCAAAAGTTTGTGAGGCTGCTAATTACCGAAGCAAGCAGCTGCATTCTGCCCGCGTAAGAGAGAAACCTCGTTGTCCAAGAGCTCATCTTTAGCCGAATCTTCTCCAAAAGAGGACTATAGTCTGCCGTAGTCATCCTCTTGGTTACCAAAGGCAGGCCTAAATACTTTACAGGGAGTCGCCCCATAGAGAATGGAAAACTCGTTGATATAGTCTCCTTTTCCCGATCGGAAACTCTTGCAAGGAAGATGGTTGATTTCTGTAAGCTGATATTTAAACCAGACATCATTGCAAAATCTTTGAAAATTTCCGATCAAAGTTGTTGTTTTTACATCAAAGTTTCTTTAACCTTTGCTAAATTCTTTCAACTTCTTTGTGATTTTTATTTTTTACCATTTGATGAGTTTCTTTATGATTTTAGCTTCATTATTAATCGGGAAGTTGGATGAAAATAATTTGTGAACGTCATCATAATAATGTTTTGAGTGAATTGTTTTGCCATAATAAAGTGGCTGGAAGATTAGAGAAGACTCACTTTAACCCCAACTTAAAAAATTTGGCTAAGAACTAATTTTTTGTTTTTCGTTGTTAGTTTTATATTTGTCGTATTAAAATACAATATTATTGAATATACAACATTTTTCATATATGTAACTAAAGAAGTTATACTTATAGTGATAAATAAACATTCATATACATACATTTAGTTAATTTTTTTGATGATGCTTCCGAGTCAAACAATTAGGTAGAAGCAAATCTAAATATTGATTTATCAAACTTTATGTAAGAATATAAGAAGGGGTTTTAGAAAACATGTCCCCTCTTTCCAAGTTAGGCTTACACTTTGTCATTATTCTTTTACTATTCATCATCTTAAAACTCGTCTTCTCCAGAAGTTTTCAAATTATGATGATCATGATGTGTGCATAACTGTATAGAAACTTATTCAGTTAGGTTCTTCACCTCTCTGAAGGCTCTAAACTTTTGAGCCTCTGACTTCTTAAATAGAACGAAGTTCTATGAACTGAGAGCTTATGAATTCATATATTTAAACCTGAAATACATCACTGCAAGCTTATGAATTGAGAGATGACAATAGAGAAAATCAATCCAAAGATTACAGCGTAACAAAATCAAATAGAAGACTACTATAATCCCCAAATAAACTCATAAAATCCCAAGAAAATTAGAATAGTACCATTTAGATAGAGTTTTCAAGGTTTTAAATTTAGTAACGAAAGATTATGAGTAGAATGATTGACAAATCTCCACGAAAGGGAAGTTGATGGCTGGAGGCTAGTGCAAATGTTGAGGAGGTGGAGAAAGCGATATCATGAAGTGAATCTCATCGGACGGCTCTTCAAAAGCAAGCAGAGAAACACGTTCGTCGACAACGTTAGAAACTAAGACAAACCCATTCGATTGTTGAAGTTATACAACCAAAACCGAAGAGAATGTAAAATTTTACCTTTCAAAGATAATTATTTGTAGAAGATCCACGACCAACCATATATAGATTCTTCCACTATTTGTTGTAAAATGATTTATTGACTCCACTGAGAAGCTCATCTTCACTTCGACGAACAAAACGGTGTAATTATGTAATCATTGAAAACACAAAGAAATTAACATCCTCATACATATATATATTTTTCACAAACGCTTTGTTAGAGAATTTAAATATTTTTTTATTGTATGATTTGAATAAAAGCAAAAGTTATTAGTTGTATATATGGTAAATCATTAATTGCACATCTTAGCTTCTCGATTTATTTCACCCACAAGGAGACGTGATTCGATTGTTTCTTCCATACGTAATATCGTGTCAAAGCTTTTAAGTGATAATCCTTATTCACCACCACCGGTCTGTTTGCGACCCCTTCCCTCTTTCCCGCTATTCCTTGATACGCATTGCCTCTTGTTCCAGTGCTCATTCATATCCTCACCGACCGTCTCTGGCTCCACATTGAATACCTTGAACGCCGTCGGTTCCACCATCTTTGAAATGAACATCTACCAACTCCTCCAATCCATCCATTAATTCTGAACAAACATTGAGAAAAAAATTAGACCAAGATAGCGGTGTCGAGTTGATTACAATTTAAAATTGGTTGGTAAAATTTATATTCGATTGTGTGATGACGATTTTTGGACAGGTCGTAGCTCTATTAATAACTTCAAAAAATGCTGATGTGTAAAATTCAAAAATAATATGTATTGATAAAATGTTCTAATTGGTTTTAAAAAATATGAGTTTTTAATGACGTGGCAATTCCAGAATAAGGAGAGATAATTGTATTGATCTTTTAAATGATTTTCCAATTTAAAATGATTTAAATAAAGTACTATTAAAAATGGAGAAATTTTCCGAGAAAGTTCACGTTTCTCAAAGTTTAAAGCAATATTTTCCTTAAAAAGAATGATCTTTCAAACTTAAATCTTTGATAAAGTTCCAATTTCTTTGATAGAGTTCCAATTAGAAAAAAAGAAAAAAGAAAAAGCAGATGATTTTCCAAATTTGTGTATGTTTACAAATTTGTTCGTTTATTTGGTTGTTCTACACATACAACTTTATTTTATTTTATCAGTAACATTAATGAGTATCTTTTTCACAATTTTTTATCCACAAAAGAGCAAAAGAAGAGTATTGTTACTCCTTCTAACTATTCCCAAACGCACACAAGTATTCATCGTTGTTATCTTGGTCTTGTGCATCTTTCAAAATATCTAAAATAATTCATTGAACACGTTTTACATGTGTTTTTAGCTATTCGTACTAAGACCCAATGGACCGTCCGACCACTCAATTAGAACCATTCAATTTTTATATTTCCTTTTCCTCTGTTAAGAAAACCTAAACTGAAAATGAAATGACTCTCTATACAAATTTAAAAGTTTTTGCAAATCAGTATATGAAAGTGAAATATACTCAAGACACAAATCAAACTCTCTAGATTTTTTTTTGTTTTCATCTCCTACATAATTAGAAAATAATTATTTTTTATTTTTTATCATATAACAAATGATGATTTTACCATTTACGGCAAATAAATCTAATTATTTATATATAGTTGTTCAGGTCGGATTTCGAATCTTTCGTACAGGGGTCGTTGATCTCATACATTAGACCTGGGATGTCTTTTGGGAACAGCCTCGAGAGCACCGGGTAAGTTTTCTTTGGGAGAAGGAGACTCATTGTTTTCTCATGCAAGTCTGGAAAGCCATGGCTGATGACTAGACATACAAGTTGTAGATCCTGTACATGTAACCCGGTCAGGAAGGCCTTCGTCCTCCAGAAGACTCTCTGACGCCCAAGTCAGGCCATCGCACGAAAGTGGGTTTAATCGGGAGGCAAGTATGGATTTAGTTTGGTGTCATCGTCCGCTATTCCAGGATAAAGGTGGGACAAATGAAAGGTATCTCCTAGGGAGAGTAGAGTTAGAACTCTCTCCCGATGGATGTTATATTGATAGGGATCCCACAGAGAATCCCTCTTACCATTCTTTGTATTTTACTTTTTCTCCTTTTCTCTCTCAGATTCGAGCTCTATCTCTTCTCTTCTCTCCGTTCGGACTCTGGATCCGGATGCCCCCACTTCTTTCTTCTCATTTATCCCATGTATGATATTTATAGGAGAAGATCTCCATACCTTTGCCTCTCTTGTGGGCTATGCTCTTCATTGTTGATCACATTGCTCACCTCCCCTTTCGTAGTAGTTGGCTCTATTCTGGGAGGTGGCTAGTGAGATACATGTTTAACCTGTCAGTTGCTTCCCCAATGTAGGCTTATTTTGCCATCATTACATGGAGACAAAGCTAGGTTATAATCTTTGATGAAACAACCATGTCACTTAGCTAACGTGGCGATCCCCTAGTGGTCGGTGTAAAACTATCCCTAACAATTGCCCCTGACTCTTCCTTTTATTCTCGGGAGGTGAAAGACGGGGAGTGGATCTTCGACCTTGTCGGCGGATTGTTGGCTTCTTCCTGTGAACATTTATTTGAAACATGGTTAGGCATTCTCGCCTTATCGGGGTTTCAGAACTTGACGCTCCCATTGAGGGATTTTCCTGATTATGCTGGTGCTTTTTCGACAGTGACCGGGGTGCACTCCCGGTGGTTATGGTCTATTCGTCCTGATGGACGAGTAACCGTTCGTTAGTCCGTGATAACCTGGGATTCCGGGTTGGAGCCCCATGTAATGACCCTAAAGATCCCTAAGCACGATTGAGGAACCAAGAATTTTTAAAGTATGGGATCAAGGCCTTTAAGCTCAGAAAGGTTAGGAAATGAGTATATTCAAGTTTTGGTCGAGGAATTTTAAGTTTGGATCGAGTAAAATTCAGTTTGGGTCGAGGAAAATTCAATATGGGTCGAGAAAAGCTAAGTGGATCGAGAATTCCTACCTTTGGCCGAGTTCTTCTAAAACAACAGTTATCATGCCAGTATCGGAATATCACCATATGAGGCATTGTATGGTCGGCCGTATAGAACTCTGGTGTGTTGGGCAGAGGTGGGAGAGCGACAATTGTATGGGCCCGAGCTAGTCCAGGAATCTATAGAAAAATAAGGATTGCTCGAGAGAATATAAAGAAAGCCCAAGATCGGCAAAAGAAATATGCGGACAAAGGAAGAAGAGAGGTGGTCTTTGAAATTGGTGACATGGTCTTTCTCAAAGTAGATGCGCATAAAGGTAAAGACCGGTTTGGAAAAATCGAGAAATTAGCAGTACGTTTTATTGAACTCTATCGAGTGATTGGGAGAGTTGGCGAAGTAGCCTATAAGTTGGAGTTGCCATCAGACATGAATTTACAACATCAATAGTATTTCATGTGTCTATGCTTCGAAAGCATATTCGAGATCCAACCGCGATAGAACCAGAAAGAGTCGAGGAATTGAGGACCAACTTGATTTATTCGGAAGGTCCAATTAGAATTGGAGAAAGGCATATTAGAAGTTGAAGAATCGAGAGATTTCACAAATCCAAGTCTTTTGAGGAAGACAAAGCCGACTAATAGTGACTTGGGAGGACGAGAATAAATTACGGGTTACCTACCTAGAATTCTTCGTCGAAGACCAAACCATGGATCAAGCCAGACCTTCTGAGCTTTAGAGAATTCAGAACGAATTCTAATAAGGACGGGTGAATGTAATGACCCTGAAGATCCCTAAGCACGATTAAGGAACCTAGAATTTTTAAAGTATGGGGATCAAAGCCTCTAAGCTCAGAAAGGTTAGGAAAGGTGTAAAATCAAGTTTTGGTCGAGGAATTTTAAGTTTGGGTCGAGTAAAATTCAGTTTGGGTCAAGAAAAATCCAATATGGGTCGAGAAAAGCTAAGTGGTCGAGAATTCCTATCCTTGGGTCGAGAAAATACAACCCCAGATCGACTAGAAACTGCGCTGGGCGCGTGGGGGGGGTAACCCTGGGTGACGACAGGATCGCAGAATCTTTTTACCGCGTGTCCTGCATGCGCTGGGTAGCGTCTGAACCGAGACAGGGTCGCAGAACTGTACTACCACATGTCCTGCATGCGCTGGGTAGCGCAGAAAGCAGCTGGGCGCGGATTGGACAGGCAGATCTGGACTGCCACTTGTCAGCCATGCGCCAGCATGCTTCCCACTTGGCAGAAAGAGTTTTGGCCGAGATTTCTAGGGCGTTTTCCGATAAATACTAACCCCAAGCCTTAGTTTTCTTCCCATACAAAATTCCATTGCCCAAGCTCTGCCAAAATCGTTGTAGACCTTTCCCGTAGAGAAAATTCTTGATTTCAGTCTGTGGTAAAGGGTTTCCGAGTAGATTAACGGTAAGATCTAGCATTTCCCTTGGTTCTTACTTAGATCCATCATACCCAGATCCGTTTAGCTCCATGGTAAGCCAGTTTCTGTCCTTAGCTTCAGGTGATCGAGTCATCCGAGCTTTAGGACCAGATCATGGGAGGTGTTCAGCTTAGTCAACCTCCGATTTGAAAATAGTAAGTCACGGTAAATTGTGTGATGAGATGCTAACATTCTGATGCAGGTTTGCTTAATGCTTGCATGTATAGATCCGGTTGAAAGGATCGCATGCATGTCTGTTGGAAATAATTTCGAGGTTTTTAGTAAATTTATGTGATTTTACTAAGTATAAGCTGTGATTGTGTTGTGTGTTGATTTTTATGACTACGTGAATGAGTCTCGATATTTGCGTGATATCATATATATTCACATATAATGATGTTGTGTTGAGAAGCGGTTTGACATTCCCGGATGGATCGTGGTTAACGACACCTTTGGGTGCTATGGAATAACCACGCAAGCACGGAAGTTACTGGGGTAGCTCCCTTGGCCGTGCATACACGACAGTGTATGAGTTCAACGGGGGAACTGGGATATTGTGTGCCTCTGTGGCTACAATTTCGCGGGTTGCCTAGGAATGGACGACGGAACCGCAAGACCTTGGTGATGAAAGTAAAATCCAGATTGCATTGCATGTAGATTGCTATTGTTTAACCTTGAGTGATTGCTTGGTTATTGAATGCTTCCGCGTATTCATATGATTGTGTGTAATTGTTATCATTTGGGATTGGGATGGGAACTGTTTATGCATGTTAGTGGGACCCGGACTCACTAAGTAATCTTAGATTATTTATGACTCTACTTGTTTTGCAGGTGAATCTAGCGGGTAGACCCTCGGGAAGCACGCTAAGGACTTAGGATAACCAGTTGTAGATTATCTTGCCTTTTGTAAAACTTTGTGTTTAAGTTCGGATATGACTTGTTATGAGCTTAGACTCACCACCAAAACTAAGAATGTTTTAATGTGTGTTTTGAACCTAAGTATTATGTATGAAAGTATTTTAAGTATATCTTAAGTTTCAAATGATACTAGTCTTGTCCGGACGATCCAACCATCTAACTTGATCCGAAGTTGGCAAGCCTTGGACCAACTTAGATGGGAAAGGACTCGTAGATAGTTGGACCCGGGCCGCTAGATTTGTTATAACTACTCAGGTCCGACAGTTCCCGAGCCCGGGTTGTGATATTCTCGGTTGGATGGCATTGTCAGCTGATTGGGGGTGTTACACCCCAGGTCATAGCAATTTCCGCACGGGGCGACATTAATAGTTTCCCTTGGGGACGACGTTTTATTGTGCCGTGAAGGACATCTCCCCAGAGGGATTGTCTGTTCTTACTCTGCTTGTCGCTTAGTAGGTCGGAGGATATTGTCCTTCCTACTAGGTCTGTAGGTTGCTCTACTCTGCCAATATTAGGGATTGAGGACGGGTGATGACGCTAGACTTGATAGACACCTATCTGAAGACCCTTCGGGTGTCTCAAGAGGGGGAAGGATTATCTTCGAGCGCGGGTCGCTAACTGGGAGAGGATCGTTACTTTTTGTGCAGCATGTACGTACTAACTTGTGGCAAGAAAGACGTTTCCCGAGGGTGTTACCCTGGCCTCTGTACTGCCAGGAAAATATTTTTATTATGCGTTACATGGTGGTTTTTGGGAGGTTTTGTGAAATCATGATTGGTACGTCCCCGAAGGGAGCATACAAGATTGCTTTTTACTCTAGTCGTCCATCCGAGGAGAGGCGTCGAGGTAGGCCAACGTGGGCTGAAAGTGGGTCCTCGAGTGAGTACGCCTTAAGTCTGTAGGAGACAGTGTCGTTTTTAGGCGAGTGTATCCTTTTGGAGTGCGCTAGTTTTGGTACCCTAAAGGGCAAGCCGGAAAAAGGTTGTTGGCATGGGTTTTACGAGGGATACGATCACTACACGTCCAAGGAAAGCGTGCCAAAAATTTATATGTTAGATGTTAGTCCTAAGACACCTATGCTAACGTTGGATACCTCGTGGAGGGAGCGAACAATGAAACAATCAAGCAATCAAGAACGTCCAGGGAAAATCAATGCATATGGCATGTAGGTTTATAACAGATAAAAACCTGAAGGGATGCAATGCGCATGACCCTGTAGGGGTAAAGGATTAGGGGCCCGCATGAATTGCAGTGCACATGACCTAAAAAAAAGTAAATAAATAGAATCCTGAAGGGAATGAAATGCATGTGGCCCCGTAGGATTTACAATAAATAAAACCGCGAAGGGATGCAGTACACATGACCCTATATGGCTAAAGGATTATGAGCCCAGAGAGAATGCAATGCACATTACCCAAAAAGGTAAAAAAAAATAGAACCCTGAAGAGAATGCAATGCATGTCGCCTCATAGGGTTTAAAATAGATAAAACTCCGAAGGGATACAATGTGCATGACCCCGTAGGACTAAAGGATTAGGAGCCCTGTAGGTAATGCAATGCACATGACCTCAAAAAGGTAAATAAATAGAAACCCGGAGGCAATGCAATGTGAATGGCACCGTAAGATTTAAAATAGATAAAATCCCAAAGGAATGCAGTACACATGACCCTGTAGGGATAAAGGATTAGGAGCCCACAAGGAATGCAATGCATATGGCTCCGTAGGGTTTAATATAGATAAAAACCCGAAGGGATGCATTGCGCATGATTTCGTAGAGCTAAACGATTAGGAGCCCCGTAGAAAATGCAATGTACATAACCCCAAAATGAGTAATGAATAGAACCCCAAAGGAAATGCGATGCATATGATTTTATCACGGTGTGCACATTCGCAAGTACATAATTCATCATTGTTGGATGCTGTGATTCAATTTAGGGAGTGCTTAGTTCATTCCTTGCCTGCTTCAGGCCATCCTACAGGTCCCACTATGTCGCCTTCAGAGAAAATTTCCCATTCGGGAGTTGATGGTTTGAGTGGTCGTGGCTTTGATTGCGTAATGGGACGATTTTTCTTTTCGCCCCCCCCCCCTTTGTGTCATGCTTATCAATGATGGTATTAGATCATGACAGGTCTCCTCATGGTTAACTATTCGAAGTGTCAGATTTGCAGTTTCGCCCCTTAAACTCGGCCCTAGAAGTTTTGAACGTCGGTTTAGTTATCCCTATGGATCTATAAAACGTCATTTCTTCTCGTTAGAGTTTATTATTTTTCTTTCCTTCGCTTTTTCCTCGCAACTCATTTCAAATTTTGTCCGACCTTCTTCCCACCATGTCGAATAGCCAGTCCAGAAGCCGTTCCCCTACCATATGCTCTAATCCTTCCTCTCCTGGTCACGAGGACTCTCCTCCACGGAGAACTTCCCCTCGAGATAAAAGGGCGAGTCTTGCAAGGGTCAAGGGTTGATATACCCTTGCCCTTGCCAAAAAAATCTCTCATACCCTTGTTGGGTCTTCATACCCTCCTCTCTACATTTTAATGTTGAATCCCCATTTTAGCCTTAATGTGTATTTAAAAAAAAAAACAGCAGCCAATTAAAAACAAGCATCCCCTCTTGTTTGGCTCTAGCAAATAGAGATCTCAACGGCTTCGCGAAATCATCTTTTACGCATTCACTCTCCATCACTTACCTTGAGGTGAGATCTTGAGGGTTTTTGCAAAAATTGATCCTTTCAGAACTCCCCCTGTATCTCACCTCATCTTCTTCGTCGTTCTCAGATCCGACGGGACGAAGGAGACAAAACGAGGAAACAAAGACGACGAACGACAAAGCCACACACGACGCAGCTCTAGTTTCTTCATTCAGGTGCGATTTTGTCTAAATTTATTGTGTTTAACCCGATTTCAAGAGCTGCATTCATGGGTTTTACTTTGTTCCAAGCTCAAAATCGAAATTTCTAGGGATATTGTAGAATTAAATTGGATAATTTGTTCTTCTTTTATACTCATTGGGTTGTTAAACTTGTATTCCGTAGTCGATTAGGGTATTAAATGTTGAGCAATTGATGGATTGTAGTGGTTAAATCGAACAGAATCGCATGTATTAGGACTGCTATTACAAACAAGTGCCCAGATCTGGTACAACTAGGTACAACTATTTTACTTACTGGAACAACTGGTATAACTGGGACAACTGGACAGCTAACTTAGTTATATCGTAATGTTTTTTTTTCGCAGGTGACAATGAGTAACAATAATTGGACAGTCATATATTTTGACTATGGAGGATATTATTCAAGGAACGGAGATGAATTCCAATGGATTTCAAGTGGAGATAAAGTTTACACGTTAGTGATGAAGACATCTATCGAGGAGATCACTTATTCTGGCCTGGTTGATAAAATATGCAAGAAGATAATGATGGATTCAGTTACGACACAGCTGAAAATTAGTTGGATGCCATGGATAATTGATACGAAGAAACCATCATATATCTTGGATGATGAAGATGTTTTGGGTTATTTACTAGAAGTGAATAATGATCGATATAGAGTTGTGTTGCATGTGGAGCTCATCAAAGATGTTGAAGAAAATTAGGGGTGTGAGCAAGTTGTAAGAGAGGACAGAGGAAGTGAAATTCGTGTAACTAGTGAAGAGTTGTTTTCTACTGGTAGAGCGAATGCTAGAGTAAATGATGGTATCGTTACTCTTTACTCAGGGGAACCATCGGGACAGTATGAGTTGGACAATGTTGGTATTACATATGGTGAGAATGTTGCTAACGTGGACAATTATGGTTTGTGTGAAGATACCGAAGTCACACCCGTTGTGGTAGAAGAACAGTTTGAAAATATTGAATGGGAAGATGGTATTAATTTGAGTTTAGGTCAAGCATTTGAGCGCAAGGAGGAAGTGCAAGATTTGGTTGAAAAAGGTGCACATAAGAACTGTTTTGAGTTTGCTATTAGCAAGTCGGATACAGTGTTGTACGTCGTAAAATATCGCGAATCAATAAATGGTTGCAAGTGGTCGTTACGAGCTGTGAAACTTAAGAATTCAAACTGCTTCTCGGTTAGAAGGTACAACAAGTTGCATACGTGTTCTCGGGCAAGTTCGAGTACAAGCAAAAATCGAGGGAAAGGCACTCCACGATTAGTTGCCTCTGTAATCCATGAAGATTTTCCAGCTAAATTTGACACCCCAACTCCAAAAAACCTCATGGGTATGGTTCAAACAAGACTTGGTACTAAAATCTCATATTCTACCGCGTTGAGAGGGAAAAAGCTAGCTGCTAGTGATGTTCGGGGTAGTCCAGAGGAAAGTTATAGAATGGTGTACTCGTATATGTACATGTTAGAGCAGATGAATCATGGCACGGTTTCACGTGTGGAATTGGATGAGGAACACAAGTTTAAATACTTATTCTTCGCGTTGGGAGCTTGTATCGAAGGCTTCCAAGCCATAAGGAAAGTGATCATTGTGGATGGAACCCACCTTAAGACTGTATACGGTGGAGTGTTGATTGTTGCTACGGCTCAGGATCCTAATCATCATCATTATCCGCTTGCTTTTGGTGTTGTTGATCGTGAGAAAGATGCAAGTTGGACTTGGTTTTTAACGATGTTGAAATCAGTAGTATCGGATGCTCCTAGTTTGGTGTTTCTTTCTGATAGAAATCAAAGTCTCATCAAGTCGATACGTGAGGTCTTCCCGTTGTCTCAGCATGGATATTGTATCTATCATTTATCTCAGAATGTGAAAGCAAGCTACTCTAATGTCAACAAAGACACGGTTGGAACGAAGTTCATGGACTGCGCCCGTGCTTATACAGAGGTTGAGTTCAAAAAACTCTATGGTGCTTTTAGGCAAAGATATCCTTCTGCACGGGATTATCTAGATAGAAGCGTGGACGAGAAGAAATGGGCAAGATGTTATTTTCCGGGAGAAAGGTACAACGTAGACACCAGCAATTGTGTTGAATCTATTAATGGTGTGTTTAAAAACGCAAGGGAGTACTCGTTATTACCAATGATTGATGAGATTGTTGGGAAATTGGCCGAGTGGTTTAACAAACACAGGAAGAGTTCTGCAGGAGCAGCGAACGCACATAAGCTGGTTCCTCTTGTGGACAATGAATTGCACAACCGATGTGCTGAAGCAAAGAAGTTAATTGTGCATGAGCTAAACAGTTTCTTGCTTGAGTACAGTGTGATTGGACACGATGGCAAAACATATTTGGTTGATTTGACAAGGAAAACTTGCAGTTGCAAGTATTTTGATATAGATAGGTATCCATGCGTTCATGCAATAGCTGCTGCCATATCAAACCCGGAAGGCAAGATCCAATTACACGAGTTGTGCTCCAAATACTATTGGATGGAGCAGTGGACATTGGCTTATTGCAGGACCATTTACCCAGTTCCCCACATATCTCAATGGATTATTGCAGACTCTATACGAGAGTTGTTTGCTTTACCTCCAGATTATGTCAAGAAGAAAGGAAGAACTCAAATAACAAGGTACCCATCGGTTGGAGAACATGGACGGAGGAAAATTAAGTCTGCGGCGGGGCGGTTGTATGATTACTTCAATAATGATAGTAGTCAGGGTTAATTTGCCTTTCATTCTGTCGTGGTACAACTATGTATTACTGGTATTACTATGTTGAACTGGTACTTTGCCAATTTGTCTTTCATTCTGTCGTGGTACAACTATGTATTACTGGTACTACTATGTTGAACTGTTACTTTGATAATTTTTTTCTGCCGTCGTACAACTAGGAATAACTGGTACAACTATTGTAACTAAAAAAAGATAAACAAATTTTTTTAAAAAAACAATGTACTTATAGACATATATTTCAACTAATAAATCCACATTTGTTACTTTGTAAAAAAATAGAAAAAAAAAAAAAAACACAAACAACATATTTTAGCAACAACTACCTTATACTTTAATGGTTACTTTGTAAATCTCATGTATATTTGGTGAAACTTACAAACAATTGCAAATGTCAAATAGTAGTACATGGTAGTATAGAAAATGTACTATAAATATGTAATACCATAAGTACAACCATAAAAATTTGGTTTTGAGTATGGTTTAACTAATTTTAAAATTAAAACATGAAAGTACAACTGTGTACATTCGAGTACAACCGAGTTCAACTGGAAAACTACTTGTAAAATTGACAGGCATGTGTTAAATGTTTTAATTCATTCTTCTCGCACGTGTAAAAATTGATAGGCATGTGTTAAATGTTTTTATTGATTTCAATGAATTTTTTTTTTTAAAATTCCTGAATTTTTTTAATTAAAAGTATTTTTGATTAATTTCAGATTTGTTTTAATTATAATATTTTGATTAATTTCAGATTTGTTTTCCAAAATACTTGGTTATCCGAAACAGCCAGTTATACAAAAGACATAGTTGTACCTAAAAAGACATAGTTGTACCTAAAAGTTCCATCATACATCATAGATAAGAGGACTCATCTTGTACCTACGAGTTCCATCATACATACAAAATACGGCATTGTTCTCATAACCATCAACATTTCACAAAAGGACTCTTCTTATACTGTGAAGGTTTAAGTAGTCGCTTTTTCTGCTTGGAACATTTCTTCTTCGCACAAGTCTTGAACCTCTGTCTACCTTTGGCGTTTACCACGGGAGTACAAGGCACTTCTTCCTCCTCTTTTTGTTCCTCTTCTTGTACAACGCCTTTACCCTTGTATAAAACCAGAGCAGATCCGCTGTGTTCTCCCACAACTCCAGTAGCAGCCATCCCTTCGTCTCCGTCTTTTCCATCTGCTTCTTCTTCTCCTCTTGGTCTTGGTCCGTCTGGTTCCTTTCCGTCCACTCCAGCTTGTGCAAAACCATCTCCAGCCTTCTCAAACCCAGAAGTACCTCCACCCATTCCAGTACCATATGTTTCTCCATACTCAAAATCCATACCACATCCTCCATTCAACATGTTGTTCACACAACCTTCAACAAGTGACAGCCTTGTCTCATGCACAGCAAGCTGACACTTTATTTCCTCAAAGCCTTTTTCCATCAACTTCATCATCTTATCCAACCTATCTTCAAGCTCTTTGATACAACTACACCTTTTTTCCACTTGTTGCGGCTTTTGTTGCTTCAAATTTGGCTCCTCTTGTTGCTCCCTTAACTGTTTGGCTAGTGGTACCACATTTTCCTCTCGTTGCTCTTCCATATGTTCAACAGCTCGGGAAGCAACATCTGCATTGTAAAGATCCTCCCACCATATCTTTTTCTTCTGCAGATCCACACGCTTGTCCCAAGCGTCAGC
Organism: Pseudoturritis turrita; assembly: GCA_900406555.1. Taxonomy (NCBI): domain Eukaryota; kingdom Viridiplantae; phylum Streptophyta; class Magnoliopsida; order Brassicales; family Brassicaceae; genus Pseudoturritis; species Pseudoturritis turrita. Next base: position 687,615 of record OVBL01000569.1, read on the forward strand.
AATTGGGTCAATGAAATCTGTCTCACCATCTGTATCTTTCTTCATGATGCGAGCCAGAAGAGTTTCCTCACCCGGATGAGGTTCCAAGCAACTACGAATATCCTGTCAATATAAATAAATTACAACAAAATTCTTTCATCCAATGTTCCAACAAAAGTCCATGACCAAGAATGAATGCTAACCTTTGTAGATCCAAGAGCAGCATTTATTTCACTTAATGGATAACCTCTCATTCCAGTATCTTTGAACCTCTCCTTGCACATCCTTGGACAGCTCTCGTGTACGTCTCTTACATCTACTCGAAATTCCCTACACAGATCTGGAATACACTCGAACGCCAGGACCTACACATAAAGTTAATATATCACATACATTAAATCATAAAAATAAATTGAGATGCCTAATTAAAATAGTTCATTTACCTCCAAAGGAATTATGAATCCAGGAAAGGTCCATGTTGTTTGCACAGAGCCGTCAAATTTTTTCATCATGTGAAAAGTCTCTCTGATAGAGTCCTCAAATGTCAATCTCCCCCACGGAAACGTCTTACACAGCTCTAGATCAGCCACATATCTGAGTAAGAGAGGATCTATGGATCCTTTACAAGTCTTTGTTCTTCCTCTGATTATCTTGCATAAGAAGAAGAGGACAGCAATCCGCAATCGATCTCCACCACATTCATCTTCCATTGATAGCAGCAGTTCTTCCACATCATTAGGTTCTATTTTTTTTGTTCGGCCAAACAACTTTTTAACAAAGGTAAGACTCCCTTCTTTCTCATAGTTACGTGGGAAGTCATGGCAATACAGCCCACAAATTAGCGCATGTTCCTTCATGGAATAGCGGACAGGAATGCCATTCACCACAAACCAGCATACCCTACTCTTTTCCGTCCAAACTGTGCGAACCAGCAGCATCCACATCCCCATCACCTTACGGTTTACCTGCCTAAACATGTGCCAAATATGCTTGAATTGAGGATGCTTACTAAACCATCGCTTCTCTGAGGCTGAAAGTATCTTTTCTAAGAATTCCACCGTATTCCCAACATCACACCTCGTCGCTATCTTACAACTCATCGTATAGTCGGTGCGACTAAAGAAGAACCTCATAGGTTGTATTGGTTTGGTATCCTCATCCACATCCTGCAATCAAACACAATTTTACACCGAGAGGAACCAAACAACATCAACAAATAATTATATCCACTAATCCCTAGTTGTACGAGAAGAATCAAGCAACATCAACAAACAGTTGTACGTAGTAATACCTAGTTGTACCAGCAGTACTAACTTCAACAAATCAAACACCTAGTTGTACCTAATAATCCTATTTGTACCAAAACAGACCCAGAATACGTAGTTGTACCTAATAATACCTATTTATACCAAAACAGTCCAGTTTCCAGTTTCAAGAAACAATACCACAATCATTCCATTTATCATAAATTAATACATTTTAAATCTAATTACCTCTGAAGATCCGGCATTTGAAGATTCAGCATTTGTAGACCCGGATTTTGAGGATCCGGCCTTTGTATATCCTTTCCCCTTTGTAGATCCAAAATTTGGAGGACAATCTTTTGAACAAAAACCACTATCGGCTGCGATTTCTTCTTCTGCCGAGGTTTCTCCTTCCATTTCTGCTGGCGGAGGAAGAGGAGGAGGCGGAGGCTTACCTATCAGAACAAAACGGACACAATTAGTTACCTATTTCAGTTGGAAAATACATGATCTATTAGATTTCATCCACTAAAATCGACAACCCAAATTCCCAAATTTCAAAATCGAAGCACTAACCCTAATATTATTTCACAATCCCAAAAGTCACAACTACAAAATCAAACCCAAAAAATAGAAAACATGCATTCTCGAAACCGAAAAACCGAAACTCAAATTCTTATCCCAAAATCGAAACCCAACGAACGACCACGGGAAAGATTGAGAGATGAGAGACCCTTACCTTCGGAGAAAGATTAACAGATGGGAGACCACAAACGACGATGGGAAAGACGGCAGATTGAGATAAAATATTTTGGCGAAGAAGGATCGATATAGGGGTTCTACGTTTCGGAGGAGAAGAAGAAGAAGATGAGAAAGTTTTTGTTTAGGGAAAAAGTTAAGATAAGTTAGCGTTTTAGGTTTTTAGATTTTTAGATAGGATCCGGGTCGGTTTTTCGGGTAGGCATGATCCGGTTGGGTCAGTAAATATAATAAAAATTTAAGGGTCATAGAGTTTTTTACCATATTTTGGATTTAAAAAAATATATAAAAGAAACTCAATATTAGAGGAGGGTATATGAGCATAATTTTGTATGCACAGAGGTATTCCAGCATTTGGTCCGTCCTGCAAGTACCTGCTCTTCGACAACTTTGACGGTAGTCCTTGATGTTGCTTTTCTGCCTGCTTGTCCCTAGAGATGCGGTATCCTAGGCCGTCGAGGCGGGCTGACTTCCCTCCCTTGGATACATCACAATTTTTGAGGACTATATCCTCTGGGGATTCTCGAGCCGGCTTCCTCCTGTCCTCAAGGACTTCTACCATTTTTCGAGGATTTCCCAGAGCCAGCTCGCTCCTACGGTGTGGGGTATCCTCATAGCTTACCAGGTCCTCTCGGACCTGTGGGGATCCTTATCTGTGGTACCCTTGTTTTCCGGTCCGGCTTTAGAGCTTGGCTAGCCACTCCCTTCAATACTCGCCTCACGCCCGTCAGAACACGAGATCGCCACTGATCGAGGATATATCCAGCGCCCGAGACTGGATGGATCAGTTCTTCTTTTGACCCATTCTCGAGTGCAGCTATTGTGCCGTCATCAAGGTGACCAACGGGTTTTTGCGATGGTCGTTCATCATTTGTTATTTTTGTTTCTTTTTTTCGTCATTCTCTAATATGGTATTCTTTTTTGTTCCCTTCTATCTCTATTGCTCCTGTTCTTTTCCTGATGTCATCTTCAATCGCTAGTTGTCAGCTGATTCCTCTTAGTGAAGGTAAGAGATGCTTTTAGGCATTGTCAATATCTCGTTTATAGATCTGACTTTTTTCCATAAACCGACTGAAAGGATGACTTTAGAATGCGTGTGATTGTGCTGGCATCACATGTCTCGTCCCGTTCTTCTCTTTTTGTTGGCCTAGACTTCCGTGTTTCCTCCCTGATCTTCTCCTTGCCGATGTCCCTTCTTTTGCCTATTTAAGGTTGATGGAGCTTCCTTGTTTTGACTTGCTGCAGTCCTTTGTTTTTGTTTTATCATGCCCCCTTTTATTTGTTTGTTAACTTATTCGTCCTCCCCTGTGTGCTTTTGATCAAGTTTGTGGCAAATCTGGTGGTTTCTTCCGCCCCCTGGATTCCGATGATCCTAGCCTTCCACCCCTAGGATGCACATCAATTTTCTCCTCGTGATTCCTAGTGGGTTTCCGGGGTAAGCTATCTTCTCTGAAATGTGTGTGGCTCCTAGTCAGCTCTCTCTTCGAGCATGTGGTCTTCTAAATGGATTCCAAGTTCTAACTGACTTGTCTGGCGTCTGTGTTCTAGTCCGATGGTGACGAGCGCTTTCGAGCTAGTTGAATCTCCGGTCGGGTCTCGACTCTTTGAGATGAATCCCGCGCTGGGGCTGGTTCTCCTCTCGAGATGCCCGACTAGTTGGACATATTGGAAGAAGATGATTCCCACTTCTTCGTCCAATGCCCCGAGCTGGATTGCTCTCTCCGGTTTTGGGGTTCTTTTCGTATGTATTTGCTTCGTGCATCTTTCTGCTTCTTGTCATCCTTTATCGTCATTTTTTCTTATTGTTTGTCAGTTTCTAGGATTTGTTCCGACTTAGTCGTCTCAAGGAGTGAGCTTTCCAGCGGCTTTCTCTCGCTTTCCCCTGCATTCATATCAACCCGATTTCTTCTGTATTCTGACGCCGTAAATGGGAGTTCGCTGGCCACCAATCATTCTTATAATTCATCTCTTCCAGGTATTCATCCTTCTCATGCTTTGTTCCCGAGGTTTCTTTCTCTGAGTCATCTCTCCCTGAGTGTGTGCATCATACTTCACAGGGTATCCTCTTTCTCTTATCTCTGTGTGGCTTCAAGTCAACCCTGAATTCCGGGTTTCGGTCATACGGCGCTACTCTGAGTTTTTTGGTGGGAGTTCTAAGTTAACGCCAACAGCATCCCCCATTCATCTTACCAGATTTATAGGGTCCATCTATTCTCTCGCGTCCGAGCTTCCTCTGGTAGATTTATTTTCTCTTTTCTTCCTCTCTAATCCGTCGTATGATGTTCACGCTTTAAGGTTTTATTCAGGATGTTCCACCAATGACTTCTTCTCCGATGGGGTCTCGCACTATCCACCGAGATCGTTCAGGTAATTCTAGCGATGCGTCCTTCGCCGTTTCTTTCCCCCAATGTTCTAGGTTCCGAAACCTCGTGCACTCGCTCAAGACTGAGATATCTCGACTAAGATCCCTTGTTGCTGCCTCCCTGCCCAGTTCGTGGGTCTCTCCTCGTACATGCTTGCTGGCTGTTGGATGGTCTTGGTGGATCGGAAATGGATTTGGCGCCCGACAACACTTTTCCAAGTTGAGATCTCCTCGGGGAGTTCCCACCTGATTCTAAAATGCGTCGCGTAGATTAGTTGTAACTTTCTTGCCTTAGTGCTCGCATTGTATTGTCTCTCTGGACAGACTTGAGGGCCAGATAAAATGTCATTTGCCTTCTCTTTGATTTTTTTTTGTAGGACACCCGCACTTTTTATCGTTTTCAAGTCACCCTTTCTTGTGCTATAATTTAGCTTTTCTTTGTGCGTGTTTTTTACTCGATGATTTTGTCCTCAACCCTGCTCTGTTTTATCTCTGGGGTTGACTTATGGGGACCTCTCTTTGCTTCTTCTCGGTCCATATAAGTTGTCTCACTGCGTGAGTTATGGCGATGAGAAACTCGTCATGGTAAGGAAGGTTGTTGCTCATCGAATTTTGGAGGGCTTCATGTGAATGCATTTCTTCCTGCAAGGTGAGATCCGTTTCAACCGGGCGTTCTGCGTCGATCGACATCTCGCACCTTAGTCCCCCTTCTTTTTCCAGGCTTGACCCTTTGGTGATGCCTGTGGGAGTATAAATCCACGCCAATTGAATTCGTTATGTCTTTTAGCGAGATCCGAAACTTTTGAGTAAAAACCACCAAAACACACAAACGAAGATCCAAAGATAGTGTTTTTTATTAAGCTGTTTAGAAAGTTTTTTCGTATAAGAGCAAAAGTACAGAGTTCTGCTAGGTCAATTGCGGATCCCCTTTTCTTAGGGTTTACATCAGTATATATACTAAGTTAAGTCGGCTAAGTTAATATCCAAAGAGATAAGGAAGATTTCCTAATTCTTCGGGATTTCCTTTTCGCAAAGCCTGTCATCGTCACGGGCTTCGATTCATGGGCTGTCTCTGTCATCTCTTTTGTGGGCTTGAATCTGTGGGCTCGTTGTCTCGGCCCAATCTCTAACCATGGTTCACGGTTCTGGTAACACCATGGTTCGCGGCTCGGGTGACACCATGGTTCGCGGCTCGGGTGACACCATGGTTCACGGCTCGGGTGACACCATGGTTCACGGCTCGGGTGACGCCATGGTTCATGGCTTGAATGACGTACTATGGGTCGTGACCCCCCGACCCATCTGTCGTGTCATGGATCAGGGTGCACGACCCAGTTTCTTCACCGTGGGTCGCGACCCCCGATCCGTCTGTTGTACCATGGATCGGGGTACACGACCCAGTTTCTTCACCGTGGGTCGAGACCCCCGATCCGTCTGTCGTCCCATGGATCGGGGTACATGACCCAGCTTCCCTTGTCACGGTTCAGGGTACCCGATCCAACTACTTCAATCACGGTTCGGGGTACCTGATCCAACTTGTCTTGTCACGGTTAGGGATCCCGATCCAACTCTCCCTTCACAGTTAGGGATCCCGATCCAACTCCTTCACAGTTAGGGATCCCGATCCACCTCATCAGTCACGGTTCGGGGTACCCGATCCAACTTGTCTTGTCATGGTTAGGGATCCCGATCCAACTTCTTCACAGTTAGGAATCCCGATCCACCTCCTCAATCACGGTTCGGGGTGCCCGATCCAACTTGTCTTGTCACGGTTAGGGATCCCGATCCAACTTCTCTTCACAGTTAGGGGTCCCGATCCAACTCTCCAATCACGGTTCGGGATCCCGATCCACCTCTCCAATCACGGTTAGGGGTCCCGATCCAACTCCTCTTCACAGTTAGGGATCCCGATCCATCTTGTCACGGTTAGGGATTCCGATCCAACTCCTCTTCACAGTTCGGGGTACTTGATCCAACTCTTCACAGTTAGGGATCCCGCTGCTAGTACTTTTTCATACTTTGCCATTTTCCAATTGTTGATCTTCAAGAGGTGAAATCTGACCCCAACAATGCCTGGGCATACTTCGATGGTCTCGGGCCTGGGAGTCCTTTCCTGGTTTTCACTTTTGTCTTTCGTCTTGCCCCTTATGTTCTTTTTGCGAATTCTTCCTAATGCTGAATCTTCTTCTAAGAGTGGGCTTAATTTGGCCAGCACCCCGAGGTCCGAGCTTTGGTCTTGAGCCGAAAGCTTGGTTACTAGGTCCAGTGGTTTACTCGTATCCGTACTTATTGCTCCCAGCACCTTCCTTAGTTGGTCGCAAAATTGGAAGCATTTCTTTAGGATTTGGTCACAGTCCGGCGATGGCATATGGGGTTCAGGTCTCCCCAGGCGTCGATGTGCATCCTTCGGTTTTTTACTGACTTTTGGCATTTGGTTTTCATCTGACTGGCTCATTATTATATTCTTATACCTCCCGCTGGGATCTAATAGCGCTTGTTGATTTTGGGTGAAGCGTCTAACCCCCCTCCTTCTAACACTAAATTGTTTCGGAGATTTTTAGTCCTCTTAAACAACCACTGGATGATCCGTTTCTGCGCAATTAACAAACACGTGAGGTCTCAGAAAACACAATTGAGGGGTATTTTTCGATGGCTCTCCAACGCTCAAGTCAGAAAAGAGGGTAAAAGAGAGAAGAATAGAAGAGACCACTGGGAGTCTCGGAGAGCAAGAGAAAGGATAGTCGGAAAACATAAAAAAAGGAAATGAGTGACTCCGGGCCGAATGAAAAGTGGTCCACGAAGTGTGTGAGGGTTGGTGAAAGAAATTTAGTGGTGCGACAGAGGGTGAAGAACAGACTATTTTTGTAGTTCCGGCCGAAAAATGGTCGGAAAAGTAGAGAAATCCAGGTAAAGATCCCAGAAAATGGTCCTAAACAACCATAAAGAGACTAAAACTCAAGCGAATGGGTTTTAGTCTCGAGAGGATTGGGCTCAGTATCTGTGTTTTTAGTCCAAAGTTCAGATCCCATTTATGAAGGAAGTAGAGTAGTATTTATAGACTGTTACCTGTCCGGGTTCGGATACCGGATTTCGCATCCTTAGTTGGATCGGATTTGGATTTCTGGGTCTGACTCGGTACGATGCACTCGAGTGTTTTTCACCTACTTTCCTTGTCTTCTCGTGCCACTTGGCCTACCATACGGCTCTGCTACGTTGCACCTGATCCCTTGTACCGTTGGCAGCGTCTGACACGACGGATAGGGTGTCGGGATGCTCCCTCAGAATCAGTTCCTTTATGCTTTAATCGTTTTCAAAGTATGAACCACCTGCTTTTACCCTAGCACGCATAATGTGAAAGTGGTTTTACCCTTTGACTAAGGATTCAAACATTAAGACACGAAAGAATTTGAACTTGGCGCCCCGTAAGAGATATTTCATACCTAGTTCGAGTTCTTGATACGAGAACTCGGGCTCCGTGCTTCGTCTCTGGGTGGCAATGCTTAGCGCTGGTTCTCCGGAATGCTTAGCTCCGGGTCCCAGTTACTCCGGGTGGCCGGATACGCTATCCGGGGTGTAACATGGGCTTGGTCCGCCTTACCTGTCAGTTTGGGCCATTGTAGACTCAGACCCAAACTTTTCTACGGCTTTTATTGAAATATATGTTCCACCAAAGATGTTAAGGGTCCCACCGCGCTGTGTGATACGTGGCATCAAGTAATTTGCTTAATTTATTTTTGTGGTATTTTTGAGAATTGTCCAAATTTAAATTATAAACCATTAAAAATCATTTTTAGTGTTTATGGTATTTTTGGAAATAATTTTTTTTTATTGATATTTTTGGAAAAAAAAATTAATAATCGTATTTTTGGAACAAACATTTATTTTTGTAATATTTTAAGGAATTGCTCTAAATATATTAAGAGAAAATTACCATTTATAAATATATTAATACACATGATTTTGAATAAATGAGTTATTAGTTAGAAACCCGCGCTAGTTCATCATAATCAAGTAATAAACATGGGAAAATAATTTTTTTTTTTTTTTTTGGATGATTTGGGATGAAAGAAAATTACAAAAAACATGAGGTATCCATATAGAGAGGTAGTTTAAAAGTTTTAAAGTTTCCGTGTTGTCTTTGAATTCCTATTTGTGAGTTGTTGGTGTTTAAATACAGCTTTCTGCTTCCTGTTTCCTTGCTTCATCATCACACAGAGAACTCTTTTCGATCTAGCTATGAGTTTCTGCAAATTGGTTTCCTTTGCTTTGTTCCTTCACTTGCTCAATTCATGTCTGATTTCATGTTCCTCTTCCTTAACCTCTAACGGGCTTTCTCAAATCCCTCCAAAGTTTCTTACCTTGGCCAAAAGAGAGGATTTTTTCGATTGGATGGTTGGTATCAGAAGGAAAATCCACGAGAATCCCGAATTAGGTTACGAAGAAGTAGAGACATCTAAGCTTGTCAGGGCAGAATTGGAGAAGATGGGTGTGTCTTACAAGTATCCAGTTGCTGTAACTGGTGTTATTGGTTATGTCGGAACTGGTCAAGCCCCCTTTGTTGCATTGAGGGCAGATATGGATGCACTTCCTATGCAGGTAACTAATACTTCGATTTTCAATTTATTTAAACTTTTTTTTTTCTTTTGAAAAATAAAATTGATTTAACTTGTTCTCATGGAACTAATAGTGTGGCTTTTCTTTAGTGTTTACTTCTATGTATCTACCATTGTCTTTCTCTAGAGCTTAAGTTAGGGCTTGGCACAGGGCAGAAAACTTTTTCCCCGTTCTTGACCCGTTTCAATGGTACTTGGGCGGGTATTCATACCCGCTAGACACAGGGTTAAAGTTAATAAAATCTGGTACAGGGCGGGTAACAAGTACCTTTACCAAGCTCTAGGACTTTAATTACTTTTATGGTTTTTTATTTTCTTTGGAACTAGACTTGTTTCTAGCAAAAATGCTCTCATTTCATTCGACCATATAGATCTGATTTCTTGTTTGATTTTCAATGACTTCTTTGCTGGTGGATTCTTATTAAGCATTTGATGTCGGATTGGGTAGGAAATGGTCGAATGGGAACACGCGAGTAAGATTCCAGGGAAGATGCACGCTTGTGGACATGATGCTCACACTACAATGCTCCTCGGTGCTGCAAAATTGCTCAAAGAACACCAAGAAGAGCTACAGGTTTGGTGTGATACTGGAATGTTTTATAAATCAAACTTCTTTAAAAGTTTGAATCTGATGAATTCTTAAAATTTCTTGGACACCTTTTTCTTCAGGGTACAGTGATTCTTGTTTTCCAACCAGCTGAGGAAGGGGGAGCAGGTGCAAAGAAAATCGTGGAGTCTGGAGTATTGGAGAATGCGAGCGCAATCTTTGGATTACATGTTTCAAATCTATTGGAATTAGGTAAAGTGAGCTCGAGAGAATGTCTATTAATGGCTGGTAGTGGCCGTTTCGAAGCTAAGATAAGCGGGAAAGGAGGTCATGCAGCTCTTCCTCAATTCTCCATAGATCCGGTATTGGCAGCTTCAAATGTTATTCTAAGCTTACAACACCTTGTTTCACGAGAGGCCGATCCTTTAGACTCACAGGTATAATATAAAGTTTTACCACAAATTTTTTACATCTAATTATAACATCTAGTGTAACTCAAATTTAATAATACATGTTACCGGTCATAACCATAATCTTTGAGTTTTCAAGTGTCTCTATGAAACCATATATAGCATATGGATTGATTCGATTATGTGAGCCTTGCAGGTGATTACAGTTGCTAAATTTGAAGGCAGTGACGCTTTTAATGTCATTCCAGACTATGTTACTATCGGTGGCACATTCCGAGCCCTTTCAAATGAAAGCTTTGAGAAACTCAAGGAAAGAATTGAGCAGGTCAGTAACTTTGACTGATGTGCAGATTTTGAAAGACCGAAGTTTTAAACTCTCTTACGATCGAGTCGAATGTTTCAGGTTATCACAAGCCAAGCGAGCGTGAATAAGTGTAATGCAACAGTGGATTTCCTCGAAGAGAATTACCCGTTTTTTCCACCAACTGTAAACGACAAAGACCTGCACCAATTTTTCAAAAACGTATCTGGTGATATGTTGGGGATTGAGAATTTTTATGAGACGCAACCAGTGATGGTATCCGAGGATTTCGCTTTCTACCAACAAGTAATGCCTGGACATTTTAGCTTTGTTGGAATGAAAAATGACGCTCATTCACCAATGGCGAACCCTCACTCGCCGTATTTTGAAGTTAATGAAGAATTACTACCATATGGTGCTTCCCTTCTTGCTTCCATGGCCACAAGATATCTTCTTGAGTCGTCTTCATCGCCCAATAAGAGTTACAAAAATGATGAACTTTGATGTAATTCTCTATACTTGTCGAAAATGTCAACCATGGTTACATGGTAATAGTTATGCCATCTACTAAGTTATCAAATAATAAAATATTATGCAGCGTCAAGCTCTATTATTAATTTTATTTTTTGAGATGATGAATCTGATGATTTTGGAAAATTGAAAAAAATGTAAGAATAAAATAAAGGCACAAATATAAGAAAAAAATTCACAAATATCTAGTTACGAGTGGTCCAACTAAATTATCACAATCTCATCTAAAACTACAATGGTTACCTCAGATTTCGACGCCACTATTCGTCGGAATGCCATCGAAAACGCTCACTACAAGAAATCAGGATAAATTCCGACGGATTCGAATCCGTAGGTATTTTCCGACGGAATAGAGACGAATTTTCGAGGAAATAGAAGTCGTCAATATATCGTCGGAATCCGTCGGAAAATACCGAGGGACTCGAGTCCGTCGGAATTTTCCTACGGAATTCCGACGGATTTTTTTCTACGGAATTCCGACGGATTTTCGATAGTTTGAGGTTTCAAAATTGATAAAATGCTAGATTATATACAATCGAGTAATGTACTTATCAACAAATGCATGCACTATATATATATCTACCTTCCTGATCATGATACTTGTAATTCTTACCAGATATATGCAAATATTAAAATATCCGTTAAAATTACATAGTTAGTCACAAGTAAATTCATATATTAATGATCAATCTTGTTACATGTATGAAAATGAGTCAAACATTAGCAATGTAATAATAATAATGTGTCAGCACCATAAGTATCCCATCAGTGATTCGTTAGTTGCAAAATGTTTCCCGAAACTTGTTACCCTAAACCCTAAACAACAATCCGTCGAAATTTCGTCGGAATTTTCCAACGGAATTTTCCGACGGATTTTCATTTTCGCGGCACAATTTTCATTTCCGCGGGAGTTTGACCGCGAAAAATTTGGATTCCGACGGAATTTCGACGGTTGAAGTCTGTCGGGATTTTTTTTTAAATACAATCACGTTCACCTCTTCTTCTCTATTTGCAAAAAAAAACAAATTCTTTCTCTAAAATTCTCTCAAATCCTCTCTATCTTCTCTCTAAAATCCGAAAACTCATATCAATTTTTCAATCTCTAGCCTAATTATGTAAGTTTTCTTTGGTTTAATTTTGTTTTAATTGTTGATTAGATAAGAAATATAGTTTAGGTGTAGATTTTTGTTAGGATGTTGGAATTGATTGTTGAAAATAGTTTAGATTTTTTAAAAATTTGGTAGATGTTAGTTTAAAATCGTTTTTATACATAATAACATGTAGAAAATTGATTAGATTTGTTAAGAATTTGTAGATTATATATGTACTAGTATAAAAAGGTTTTTCAAAAATATTTTATATAAAAATGATTTATATAAAAAAGTTTTTGTATATAAAAACATCTTTACTATAAAAAAAAATTTATATTGAAATTTTTTTTATATTAAAAAGTTTATTTTGTATATAGTTTTTAATATAATTTTTTTAATCAAAAACCTTTATATTCAAACTGTTTTTAGATATAAAATATTATGAAATTAAGATAAAAATTTTTAATTATGTTTTTGAATTTTACAATTATATTAGCATTACAAAACAAATTTATAAAATTATTAGATTTTTTTACATACTTTTCTTATGTTTAATATTTTTCTTATTTTTGTTTTTCTATTTTAATTTTCATAATTGAAAAAAAATTGTAATATTTGTTTTTATTTTAATAAAATATATCCGTCGGAATTCCGTCGGAATGCCACCATGGACATATATCTTCAGAATTCCGTCAGACACTATTTCCAATGGATTCGTACACCGTCGGAAACTCGTCGGAAAAGATGCCATCGGAATTCCGTCGGAATATTTTGACGGATATGATCCGTCGGAATTCCGTCGGAATATTTTGACGGATATAATCCGTCGGAATTCCATCGGAATATTCCGACGGAATTCCAATGGATCCGATATTCCGACGACGTAATTCCGACGGACTATTTCTGTCTAAATACCGTCGGAATATGCTCTTTCCGACGGAATACCAACGGTTTTGGCCGTTGGAATATTTGCTGCTTTATAGTAGTGTCTAGTTTCCGATGAATTTCCGACAAAGACGATATTCCGAGATTTTTGTTTTCTACATCATTGGTACTTTAATTAATTGATTTTTACCTAGACATTTAATTAATTGTAGTGAGTATGTAAAAATCATATTAAATATTAAATCAAAGTAAACATAAAATATCAAATTTAATAGATAAATACAAAATATTTTTTTATATATAAACTAGATTATGACCGCATTAATACGCGGGTAAAAAAATTAGAAATTATTGATAGACATATTTAATTTTAGTTAGTAACCTGTTGAATTGTCAAAATATTTTGAAATACTATTTAAACACATATCTTAAATCATTATAATTTATATCTTAATTATCATATCATAATCCATATCATGCGGATCCCAAAATATGTGCAATCGGAATTCAAATCATATTCTTAATAAAAGAAAATTATATTCTTACTCGTTATGAATATTTATTAGTTATATGATAAAATAGTAAAAATAATTCAAGTATTGTAGAGTTAAATCAGAAAAAAGTAAATTTCATGTTAATAAATTCATAAAAACCTATAAAAGATATTAATAATTAATGTTATCAAACATTACATAAGTATATGATTGATAATTGTATACCATTGATGTTATCGTTTTCTTTCTCATAGAGAGATCTATACTCGCCAAACATTATTGACTCTTGAATCTTAGTACTAAATATAGTAATATTATTTTAATTTATATAAATTTTCATCTATACAATTTTTATTTTTTTTTAACATTAGAAGTATCAATGTCATCATAGGTTGAAGCTGGTACCAGTGCGATTATGATTAAGAATATTACTGTACACTACACTTTTTTTTTTTTTGGGTTCGCAAACACACTTCAATACTGATTAAATAAATACATTGTTTGTATCATTGAACCAATACGAGACATAAGTGACTATGTAAGAGAAATCTGTGTTCGCAAACACACATTCTTTGCTAACAAGCCCACCTTTGTGTTCTTGTCACGTGACCGGTAGACAAGACTAAACTCGGGGTAAGACTCGCGACTGCTTGCTAACTCACTTAATTATGGGGAAAACCCAGGCTAGGCCTCCGAGTTAGGCACCATAAGGGTCAATTCCTTTGAATCTGTCACAAAAAATAACAAAATTGATTTTTCCTTTTTAAACTAGTAATGGCCCAAAGCAAATCGCGTAATTCCATATGTAGGGGGAAACACTACGACAACAGCCCTTGAGCGCTAACAAATGAGTCGTACTGAAGCTTGAGAACCCAATCCACTCCACTCGTTTGGTCGTCTACTTTCCAAGACCCATCCACAAATCAAGTGAAAGTTGCCGAAATTAAATCCAATGTGTTGTTCACCTCTGGTACCCTTATTGTCGCACCTTTGTCACTATTGGCTAGAAAACACGCCTTTGATTCTCTCTTGGCAACCTCTATAATGTTCAAGGGGGACCAATCAATGTTGTTGAAAAGTTTATCGTTTTGCGCCTTCCAAATATACCCCATAATCCATGGATAAGCTCGAACATCCTCGATAGCACTATCCCGGTTTGGGATATGCCAAAATAGATAGTCCAAATTCTCCGTGATATTACATGATGGGAACATACCTAGAGCTGATGGGATGTTCAATAGTGCCCAACTTTGAGAAGCAGGTGGACATGTGAAAATCACATGATTTATAGTCTCCTCCAAGTGCCCACAGCAGGGACAAAAACAATCCACTCGCAAATGTCTATGTGTCAATCGCTCATTTACCGTCAAAACACCAGATAAAGCTTGCCAGAGGAAATGACGGAACTTGCTCGGTGCTGCAACTTTCCAAGTATACTCCTTAAAAGAATGATATGAAGGTTGCTGCAGGAAATACATTATATCCTCATCGAATTTCATTCTTGAAATCTCATATCCAGACTTAACTATATAAATACCAGAATTGGTGTAGTGCCAACAATATCCATCGCCACTGAGCCTAGACGAAAGCTTCAGACTAAGAATAAAAAGGAAATCTGATGGGGTTATTATTTGTCTGAATAGAGGTAGATTCCAAGAATTACTACTACCATCAATGAGATCTGACACTCTCAACAAAGGGTCAACCTCAGTCAACACACTTGTTGGTGGCCTATATTTTTCCATCCATAAGATGGTCGATAAAGATTTTTTTGCATGGAAAGGATGTTCCTGACGGAGATACCTCCCTTTTAAGACTCTACATACTAGAGCATTTGGGTATTGATTCAAACGCCAAAGTTTTTTAGCCAGTAAAGTCTGATGGAACGACTTAAAACCAATACCCCCATTCTTTTTGGAGAGGCACAACTTCTTCCACGCCACCCAGTGCATACCTTCCGAATATACTTTAGAACTCCACCAAAAGTTGGCCACAACCTGGCTAAAAATTGGTACAATCCTTTAGGTAGGAGAAAAAAGACATCACATACGTTGGTATCGCGCTTGTGCCACATATTTAATCAATACTTCTTTCCCTCCTTTGGACAACAACTTTACCGACCACCCATTAATCATGTGGTTCAGAAGATCTCGGGCGTATGTAAAAATTTGGGCCTTAGACCCTTTTAGTTGTTCCGGAATCCTCAAATACATTCCATTTCCCCCCTCTATGGAAATTTCCAATCGTTGTTTGATGGCTATCTGATCCTCGTTGGATACTTGTTTACTAAAGGTAATTGCAAATTTCTCAAAATTAATACAACATGTCGGGTTCCCATTTATCAAAACTTTATACAATACAGAGTTCACATATCTCATAATCCAAGAAATCCAAGAATCCACAAATCCCATTCGTGCGTTAGAGCTTCCAAAAAGCTTCATTCCACTCTATCATAAGCCTTGTTCATATCTGTTTTAATAGCCATAAATTTTTTTTTGCACTTGGCATTCGTATTTAGGGAATGAAAAGCTTCTCGAGCAATTAAAATATTGTCTGAAATCAACCTTCTTGCTACAAAAGCAGATTGTGTCTCCGACACCAATTGAGGGAGAATCTTTTTTAGTCTCTAACAAAGAACCTTGATATGATCTTGTAACTAACATTGGAGAGACTAATAGGACGGAACTCCATAATCTCTCGAGGCCTTTCCGACTTTCGACCAATAGTACACTGCAAATTTTAATGTTATACTAGGTGATTTTGCACAGGATGAAATGAATTTCGAATTTGTTTGTTAACTTTAATATTGGTTATTTTGTTTGTTTTGAATATGATTTACACCGTAAACAGATAAATAAAATAATATATATTTATTTGGATCGCATGTATATTTTTAAATATATATTGTTGTTACTATGTTGCTAGTTTTAATCAATGTATAAGGATTTAAACCAATCACAATATTATCGTGTATCGAATATTAGAAAGATGGATTTAGGATTTACAGAAACCAATACATATACATCTTGTCATGTATAAGGCTGTATAACGGTTTGTATTCTTCCACCAATTTTTTTTTATAACATTTCTAGATATACTAAACCATTGCCTAAAGATGTATGATATCTTATTATATTTTAGTATGAAAACATCATAAAAATACAAAATAAAAACCCAACGTGACCATAATTATAACTAGAAAAAAATAGAAACGGATAATCTAAGAGCAAAACTAATAAAATTTAAAAATGATAATATACTTACCGATACTGAACCTACACGTTTTGAAAGACTTCTTTATAAACATATTCATTGTTTTCGTCTGGGGTTGTCTTTTTTCATTGGTGATTATTATCTTCAAACCAATCTGCGATGTTATTCTTAACTACATGAGAAAAGATCGGTTATGGTAGAATTAAATCCACCTTTTTCAATGTTTTTTCTTTGCTTTTATCTATGGTCATAGCAAAACCAATGATTACGGAAACTGCAATGTCAAGTCCTAAAAAGAAATTTTGTTTTTGAGGTGAAACAAATATCCTAGGGATTAACAGTTTCTGACCAACCTAATCACCCGTTATAAGCTTAGTTTCAATAACATATTTCGTTTGGTACGTGATAATTAGTCTGGTACCATTACACAATCCACCTTTCGGATCAATATTCCTATAACATGATTGGAGCAGCAACCTTTAATTTTAATCATGATTAGATAATCCGAAAATCTTGATACTATTCAAAAATTCTTGAGTATAAACCTTGTCATCAATTTTGCTCGTATCCAATATATAAATCATATCAAAAATGAGATAGGTTTGTTCTGCATTTGCCAAAAAGACCACAAATTGATGATCGACAATTGCTACGTAGATTCACAAACACAAACACAATTACGCAAAAAATAATAATATATATATATATATATATATATATATATCTATTATACGTGACATTATATACTCATTAATTATATTTTAAAAGAAAACCTTTCTTGCTTTGGGAAGAAAAACAAACATCCTAAAGATTAACAGTTTCTGACTAACATAAACACCCGTTATAAGCTTAGCTTCAATAGCATATTTAGCGAGTTGTGTGATAATTAGTTTGGTACATTACACGAACCACTTTTCGGATCAATATTCTTAAGTAATATGATAGGAGCACCAACCTTCAATTTTGAAATCATGATTATATAATATGAAAATCTTGATACTATTCAAAAATTTTTCTGTATAAATCATGTCATCAATTTTACTCATATCCGATATATCAATACTATCATAAATGAGATAGGTTTGTTCCGCACCTGCCCAAAAAAGACCAACAAATCGATGAACAACAATTGCTACGTAGATTCACAAACACAGGATATATATATACGTGTTATGCGTGACATCATATATTCATTAATTATATCCACATCATAATTCTTTGTCTTAATATAGCTCTCTGTTGGAAAAAAATTATGATCACGTTCTCCTGCAAATGATTGTTGATGCTATGTGAGGTTTTATCCTAAGACTAACAATGTAAAGCTGCAAGTGCACAACAAATTGATTGTAATACTTGAGGAATCGATTCCACAGACATTTTAAATGCACAATAATAATCCAGGAATAAGAATTAAACTAAGTAAAAACATATTTTTTGGGGGTTTTGAATGCAAGTAGATTAAAATTATAAATTAAAATCGATTTAAACAATAAAATAAAAGCGTTGGGTTTTCAAGAAATTCTCAGGGATTCACAGTTCGAATTATTCAGGACTAACTCATAGACGCAATTGACATCGTTTTTCATTCGTCCTAGAACTCAAATCATTATGATAAGATTAACCCACTCTCGTGGTGATAACCATCTATGTCTAAACTATCCTATTAATCAACTCTCGCAGTCAATAACATAGATAAACATGAAATTAATGTTCATCTAACTTAGTAACTCAATTCTCGTAGGTTAAAACGCTAGACCCATCAGACATCATATTAAAACAATAACTCAAGTGATGTGCAAGCCAAAATCGTTTTATAATCAATTTCTAGATGATTAGTAAAGAAATATGCAGTAAGATTATATCTAGATGAAGGACTACTCTAACTTATCAAGAGCGCCACTCTAATTGTTAAACCCGATCTATCGAACTATGAGATTTCCCTTGAAAATCTCTTATTCCCAATAAAGAAACTACTGAGACATGATCATGAAATCCAAAGCAAAAGCAGTAAAAAACATATTCATTAAGATTAGAAGGGTTCGAAAAGCTTCTCCGTTGAGGTACAAGAGGTGAGATCTTCTCTCTTATCGAACAAAATAAAAGAAACTAAAACACTTTGGTGATGAAGAGAATTTTATCAAACTTCAAAATAATGATGAAGACTTAGTATTTTCGTGGTTGCTGTAGTGTTTATATAGGGTAGAGATCGAATATAGTATTATTCTTTTAGGGATTAGGAGATAAAAATCGAATAAAGAAATTTTTTTTTATCCAGGAGGGGAGATCGATCGATTGGCTAGGGTGATCGATCGATCGCTCCATAAAAATGTTTCTTCAGCCAAATTTGCATGAGCACGACCGATCGATCACACTTTATGTGCTCTGATTGCTTTTCGTCGAATCTTGATCGACCAGTCTTCAGTAAATTGGACATATATTGAGATCGCACTGTTGGATTTTCACGATCTAATATGGGAATCAAATCTAACACTCTCATCTATCTCGTGGAAAGATTTGAGCTTGATCCAAAGGTGGGAATTTCTCTATTTGATGCGAAATATTTGATGCTCAGGATCTGTCAGATCTTAGAATTGCTTGTTTTGCATCTTTTTCGTCCACATTGCTCCAATTTCCTGTAGAGACTCTAAGATCCCAAAAACACTAAAAATAGCCATAAAATACCAAAAACAAGTAGTTTCTTCATTAAAAACATATTAAAAAGCGGTAAAATATGAGGTATATCAACTCCCCCAGACTTAAACCTTTGTTTGTTCTCAAACTAACAACAACTCAAGTTCAGAAAAGAGGTTTGAAAATTTCGAGAACTCACATATCCTTGAGATCATAGCTTTGATTCTTTAACATGTAATCCATATGCAAACAAAGTTCATTCAGAACATTCTCATCTTATCCCACCATGACCTTCGTAAGCCTTGTCCATACTCTAAATTCCAGGCCTGCAAAAACATCAACTTCACATCATTTGATTCTCTACATTCATTAAGTATCGCGTGAGTTTTCTCAATAAAGATATCATTCAGAGTAGACGGCGCTAGGAGTTAAAGAGGCTATTTAGTGGTGGAGTTAAAAGTTTTTAAGGTTACCAGACGCTCTGGAGGATGCAAGATATTATGCAAAACCGAAAGAGAGAACGAACCTGTTGATGCCCATAATTCTCCAATCACCAAATGTCTAACTCTCCCAAGCTTAGCCTTTTCTCCACGAATCACTGCAAATCACTACATCTTTATCTCAATCGATGTCTTCCCTTGGGATTTTTATTGGCCTTGAGACTCCTACCAGTGATCAATTTCCTTACCTTTTTCACTTTTTTTTTAAAAGGGGGAAATTGAACTTTATGAAACATGGAGTCTCAAAGACACGAAAATTACCATGATATATGTAAATCGCAGGAAAGAACCAAGCTCTCAAATCACAATCAATGTCCTCCACCAGGTGCCCTCAATCCATGCATCTCCAGTGACTGGAAAAATGTGTCGATCCTTTTCTCTCCGATGTTTTTGCACATATCTGCACATATGATAATGAAGACAAGAATGTGTAAGGTCTGAAAAGAAGTAAGGGGTTCAAGGTGGGATACCAACTAAAAATGAGTTGGCCATTCAAGATTAACAGAGAGTGGTAAAGAGAATAAGAAGTCTTGAATGTTTGATTCATTTCCCTGATCTAGCACTTTAAAGAGAAAAATTAAGCCAGGTTAGAAGTCAATATAATAGAGTCAAAATCAGATTCATTAAAGATCAATGCAAACTGAAATTTTTTTGGGGGAGTCCAATCATGGAATTTCTGAATCGTCTATCTGAATAACCCTGCTGCAATGGTCACTGAGTCTCAAAATCAAAGCATCTATTCCTAGAAAATATTATAATTCCCTACAAATTTGAGTTAATAAAACAATTTATACTAGAATTTGTTTTTAAATTACTCGATAAAAACCAATACAAACCAAAAGAAATTAAACATCTTCAGATAACGAGGAACCTTCCCCCAGACTTAAATTGCAACGTCCCGGTGTGAAATTAAATTAGAGAAAGTCATAATCAAATGATAAATATGATAATAAGGGATAGAAATTGGTACCTCAAACATCATTGGAAGATTGCATTCCAATTTGGTGACTTTTTTTAGGGATTTTCGGATTTTTTTTTTCGGAATCAGAAAAACTCGAATTTCATACCTGTAGGGGCGATCGATTGATTGCATAGGTCAATCGATCGATTGGTGTGACTTGTAGCTCTGGTTTTATGCGTATTTGTGATCATCGCTAGGTCGATCGATCGATTGTTGTCATGTTGTTTCACATTTTTGATCATTTTCTGAAACACTAAGTTAAATTTGTTAAAAACTAATGAAATTAAATAAAACTAAAAACTTATCAGTGGGTTGCCTCCCACTAAGTGCTTCTATTTAAAGTCGTTTAGGTCGACTCGGATGCCATTTTTCTAAGCGTGATGAGAATCATCTAAGAAAATCGTTGTTTCCTTAGACCCTTCGTTGTTGTTCGTAGCTGGATCTGGAGCTTCATGCTTGATTGTCAGCTTGTTCATGTCCTTTTTCCTTAGAATGTTAGCTTCAAGAATCACCTTCTTTGTAAACTCCATCATTTGTTGAATTTTCTCTGAACTTGCATCTTTTAGCTCAGAAGGAATCACGATTTTGAGATTAGAGAACATCCTCTTATGTCCTTGACCATCTTGTCCTCTCCTTTAACAACCTTAGGTTTGTTAATCTTATTCACGGGATCTAAGACCATCTTTTTCTCAATGCTAGTCGTTTCTGCATGAAAAACATTCAAAGAAATTGCAGGGTAAAAAGTGTCTTTGTCGACTTTTCTGAAGGATATCATATGATTTAAGAAGTCAATGACAGACTCCGCAATAGCTAAGAAACTTCTTTCAATTATCACTGGCATATCTTCATCCATTTCCAAGATGTGGAAATCTGCAGGTACTATATTTCTTTCGATTTGAAGTTGCAAGTCTCGAACCACGCCTTTTGGAGCTCTCATTGAGGATTCTCCAAACACTAGGGTAGTGTTAGATGGTATGAAATTATGGAGTCCTAACTTCTTTGCAGCTATTGTAGATATAACATTAACATTATAACCAGTATCACAAAGAGAGTTAGAGAATTTGTTGCTTGCTATTTTGTAAGAAAAAATGAATTATCCTGGATCTTTTTCTTTGAGGAGCGTCTTTATCGGAGGTTTGGGCATATTAGCTTCATTTCCTCTTGGTCCCAGGTTGTTGATTTGAATCCCTCCTTCAGAATATGAGGATAGAGATTCGTCGTCTAGCGTCAAGCAAGGATGGGGAATCAAGACGTTCTATATGGCATTGCAATAGTTCGTGAGGTTATCTTCCACCTTCCCTAGACATACTCCATTTTGTCGTTTGATAGCATCTGCAGTCTGAGCAACTTGTACATCCATCTTCTTGACATGTAGAGATAGTGCTTCGAACTTTCCATTCAGCTCGGTGTAGATCCCATCAACTCTAGCATTGGAATCTTTTGTTGATTGGTTTTGATTTGCAATGATTTGATGTATCATCGTTTCTATCTTGCTGTCTTGAGAAGAGCTAGTCGAAAGTTAAGGTGCCTTTGGTGCCTGAAAATTGTTAAAAAGACGGTTTTTGGTGTAAATTATTTCCGCCAAAGTTAGTGTGGAAATGTAAATCCACACCAATTGAATTTGTCAAGACTTTTAAGGGATCTAAAACTTCTGAGTAAAAACCACGAAAGCATAAACAGAGATCCAAATATGGTGTTTTTATTAAAGCTGTTTAGAAAATTGTTGTAGAGAATAACAAGTGTTTGCTAGGTATAATTGCGGATCCCCTTTTCGAGAGTTTTACACAAGTATATATATATATATAAATTTAGGTCGACTAGGGCGACTCCTAAAAAGATAAGGAAGTTCTCCTATTTTTTCGCTCTTTTCCTTTCTTCATGCCTGTCGTATCTTCATGGGCTTCTCACCTGTGATCGCTGCTTCGGGTGGCAACGACCCATGTTTGGTTTGGGAGGCAACAACCCATGTTTGGCTCGGGTGGCAACATCCCATGTTTTGCTCGGGTGGCATTTTTCTTTCGCGGCTCGGGTGTCTTTTCTCTCGCGGCTCGGGTGTCTTTCTCCTTCGCAGCTTGGGCCGTTTCTCTTTTTGGCTCGGGTTCTCCAACTGTGACACGGACAGTCTTCATGTGACACCCGAACCATTTTAGGTGTGACACCTGAACCATTTTTGGCATGATACCCGGACCATTTTCGGGGTGACACCCGAACCATTTTCAGTGTGACAACCTAACCTTTTTTTGGTGTGACACCCGAGCCGTTTGAGTTTGGCTCGGGTGTTCGAAACACTTAGTTGACACTGAGCCATTTATACATTTCTTGTCTGTTAACTTCAGGTGGGTGAAAATGACCCCAACAGTTAGCTTCTCAGTTCGTCAGTTTCAAAGCTGAAAATGTCGAGATAAAGAGTGTTCTGAAGTTAACATCCCTAGCCAAATTTGTAGTGAAAAAGCCGAGCCGTTGGAGTGTTTCGGTTAAGCCCCCTAGCCGTTTTATTTTGTTATAGGCCACCGAACGGTTATGTCAAGAGTTTGGCTCGGGGTATGCCGTATAGAACAAATTTTGCTCGGGAGCCTCCACAGACTTGGGCATACTTTTCTCGGGAGCCTCCACAGACTTTGGCATACTTTTCTCGGGGAGTCTAAACGTTTCTGCTGATTTCCGAGGCGTATGACATCACTACTTGCCTATATAAACTGTGATGCCTCCCAATCTTTCACAACTTCATTTCTCCGAAAATTCCTTTCTCTCTCTATTTTTCGCTTAAGTTATTTTTAGCTAGAGCCTCTGTTATTCCTCCTTCACCGTTGACCCATTTGAGTTCCTTGATCCATCTTCAATTAGCTCCGCCACCGCTCTTGAGTTTTCCGGTGATTTGTTTGAGGATTTGGATCTGACTTTTAATTTATTTAGAGGATCTTGATCTGTTCTTCAATCCTTAGAAGGCTTCAATCTGTTCCGATAAGCTGTTGAGAACCCCGATCTGTTTTCTAATTTTTCGAAGATTTATATCCTTTCTCCTGAGCTATTAGGGATCCTGATTTGTTTGTCTGTCTTCCAAAGACCCCGATCCGTTTCCAAACCCAAAGGAGATCTCAGTTGTCTACGTCTACGTCACCCGAACCGTACGCCAGGTTATTCGATAGTCCAGCCTAGTCTTCATTTCCCGAACCGTCTTTCTCCGCCGATCCGTTCAACGCTCGAAGTTGTAGCCGAGCAGATTCTTCCGATGCGAATATTTCAGAGGATTTAGATGATTCAAATGGTTCGGGAGTAGGACCTTCCACTCTTTGTAGGAAATTCGTGTTCTCCAAATCCTCGAGAGCCGACAGTAATGCCGAAAATCCTTTGGAATTTGACGTGCCTCACCTTCGCGACTCTCCTTTTGACGAGACGGTAAATCCTTTTGCCGATATAGTGGATCCTGAGCAGGACAAACTTGAACCAGAGGATTGGTTCTACGATCCTATCATGGCAAGACAAGAGCTCGAGCATTTATTAAGACCTATTCGACGAGCCCCAAGGAAGAGGAAAGCTAAGAAGCGACCCGATCCGCCTGGTTCCACTCTCTCCACCTTAGATTCTTTAACAGCCCTTCGTCGGAGATTTAATATCTCGGAAGAAATTGAATTCGTTCTCCCCTCAATGACGGATCGAGCCAAGAATCCTCCCCCCGATCACTTTATTCTCTACGAGAGCTTCTTTTACCGTTGTTTACTATGGTTCCCATTCCCGAAGTGATTTCACTGTTTTTATGGAAGCATTTTTTAGCCATTGCCCAAATCAACGCTCGGGTGATCAGACATCTGTTCGGCATTCTAGTCAGGAGTTACGAATGCGGCGTTGAGGTTGGAGTCGAACACTTGAGAAGCTTACTCGAATTTAGACGTCGTAATAAGAGAGAATTGAAGTATTATGTGTCGGGTAAAGCCAAAAGGATGATCATAGTAGGATTCCCGAGAAAAGATGATAACTGGGAGGATTAATTTTTCTTTGTTCCAATCACCGAGGCGTCAGTGGGCTCAAGACGTCTTCACTCCATTAAGACAAGCTGGGGAGAACTTGGTAGCCGACCCATAGTTTGTTTTGGGCTACGACTCGATTTTCTTTTATATGTTAATTTTGTTTTAGGTTTTTTACTTTGTTTCCTCTGTTTGCAGCGCGCCATCTCCAATTCTTGTTGCCCCCCCCCCCCGATCTATATACGGTTCACGAAGCGCTTTCGGCTCGAAAGTGTAATTGAAAAATAGATTTTAATCTTCAGCGAGTGGAGAGAGCCCGAGCCCTCTTTGAAGGTCAATCTGTCGAACAATCATCTTCCTCCAACCCTTTACCCGATACCATGGGTAGACCAATGTTTAGAGACAGAGCCACAACCAAAGCTAAAGCAGAAGCAGAAGCGAGAGAGAGGGCGAGGCAAGCCAAGGCGATGAGTCAAATCCGACCCCCGAACCCTCAGACTAAAGCTAGTCTCCTCCCCGAGCTGATTTCTTCCTGTAATCCCCCGAGCAGATTTTTAAGCCCTTAGCTCCTCAAGGGGTCATGTTAGGGCTTCATCCCACGGATTCCGAGATGTTGCTGCATAAGGAAAAAGGCAAAGGGAAGGCCAAAGAGAGGAATGGCCCGAGCAAAAAATGCAGTCATCGACAGATGACAAGGGTGAAGGGTTATCTGAGGCATCGAAGTGGCAACGACGCGCCAAAGCACCTCGAATTATCCCAGAGGAAATTCCTCTATATGCCGTGCCTATTAATGTTGACGGGGCTTACAATGATGCTACGGCATCTGTGGCCATCTTCTTGAAGATCACCTGCCCGGGTGATCGTCTCCCTCCGTCTAATACCTTGCTTATGGACAAGTCCTATAACGAGGTGTCTCTTCGTGGCGTCAAGGTATGCCGCTTGTCATTGTTTAAGTTTATCTTTTCGCTGAAACTCGAGCTGTTTTAGCTTATCTCGACGTTAAATAACATCTTTATTTCTGCGCAGGTTATAACCCATCTTAACAGGATGGTGCTGGGGTATGAATCCGATGCTCGCAAGGACAGGGAAATAGTTGACGATGCCCGGAAGAAAGCTATTGAGCTTGATGAGAAGCTTAGAGAGATCAAGGCGAGTCACACCGCCGAACGAGAAAGGGCTCTTAAGAGAATCCAAAATCTTGAAGGCGAAATGGAGGGGCTCAAGAAGCATCGAAAAGAAGCCAATGAGCGGATTATGCGGCTGGAATCTGGCAATGCAAAGCGGGATGCTCATATTGCCAGCTTAACGAGACAGCTGGAAGCGGTGAACGAGCTACACGAGAGTAAAGTTGAGCACGCCGTGCTTGAGGCAAAGCGGGAGATGATGACAACGTTTGAAGATAAAATCTCCCGAGCCAAAAATTTCTTAGCAAGATCGAAGGCGAGCCAAAAGAAGATATGCTTGTTCTTGCTCAGATCGAAGGCAATCATCAGTTCATAGGATTGCTTCAAAGTGATGAGCCGCCATCTCTTGACTCCGAGGCGAAGAATTTGGCCGAATAGAAGGGAGGCCTAGAAGGAGCCCATGAGGCATTTTCTAAGCTCGTAGCCGAGACGAGAGAGATCCTGAAGTTGTCTCTCGTACGCTCTAACATCATGAAGGAGCTCAATGATGGTGAGCCTGTGGAAATGGCCGCTGCGAGCGTCCGTGTTCATGATTTTTCTGGTTCGAATAGGGGAACGCCGGGCTTAGCTGTTCTAAGTTCAAAGAAAACTTCGGAAGATCCAACGTCTCCAGATTCAGGCAAAGGCAACTCCTCTCCGAAGACGAACCCCGAGCCGTCTCCCAAGAAAAGCACCGAGTCGCAGAAAGTCACGGATCTTGTCAAAGAGGAAGAGGAGTTTGCAGAGAAATTTCCTAAAGAACGCGGAGGAGATGAAGACGCAGCAGAGCGCCCCACTGATCCGGAGCAGGAGAAGACTGTGAATCCTGAAGATACATAAATCTACGATCCTCTCTTTTTGTTTAGTTTAAAACTTTGTTTTGTGCTTGGATGGCTTTATCCATCTTGTAGTCCTTTTTCAAACTACTACTTTTGTCTTGTTGTCGATTGATCGTATAATTGTAGGATGCCATTTTAATAAAATGATTTGGGTCTGATGAATGCGTCTACGAGAACCGTCAAGTATTCTTTTCTTATTTGGCAATAGATCTCAATGTTTTGCTTGTATTGTCTTGATAACCGTGACCATTTTGATAATGAACACATGTTTGCGTAGTTTAGTTTGAGATGACTTATTTTGGTTTTCAAGTATGTTACAAATATGTTACCATTAACTTATCTGCTCCAATATGAATCATATGTTTCCATAGTTGTGTTTGAGATGAACATTTCGACTTACAGATACGTTACCGTAAACTTATTTGCTCCGACAATGAACATAAACTTGCATAGTTTAGTTGAACATTTCAGTTTATGGACACGTTACCATAAACGTATCTGCTCCCACAATGGACATATGCTTGTATTGTTCATGATGAACATTTTGGTCTACGGATACGTTACCGTAAACAGATCCGCTCTGACAGTGACAAATATTTGTATAGCGCGCTTTTAATTCTGAGACGGATGCGACAGTTTAGATCCGAAATGGATGCAAGAGTTCACTATTGTGGCCAGCAGCAATGAAGATGTGGCGAGATGCCTGTTGTAGCCTAAGAATTTGAATGTCTGTTTTGTTACAACTTAGTGATCCTTGAAGGATATTAAGTAAAACTTGTCTTTGATAGATAGTAGAATCTATTAAAAATATGGGAGTATACGAGTATACGTATACGTATCCACTCCCCCCACCCCCTCTTTTTGAAGGAGGGGGGGGGGGGGAACTGAACTCATCCAAAGACGGGCTGCTTACGTACCTTTTGCAGGGATCAAGTCGCCCTGTAGTTCGTGTAAAATGGCTTAGTGATAGTACTTCTTGAGATGCATCACATTCCATGATCTTGGTATCGGAACATCGGTCATGCTGGCAAGTTTATAAACACTTGGTTTGACTACCTCTGTGATCCTGTAAGGTCCTTCCCAGTTTGCTCCCAGTTTTCCGGCATTTGTTTTCGCCGTGTTTTGGAAATTTTTTTGCAAAACTAAGTCTCCTTCGTAAATTCTTCTTCTTCGAACATTGGAGTTATAGCACTTCGCTGCTGCGTTCTGATAGTTCTGGATCTTGATCAAGGCCTGATCTCGTTTTTCGTTGATTAAATCCAACTCGTCAAGTAGTAATAGGTGATTGAGCCCTTCTTGTTCTGGAAGAAGTCTGCGGCGAACTCCGGGAAAATGTATTTCCGGTGGAATGACACACTCTGTTCCATAGACAAGGGCGAATGGGATTTCACCAGTTGTTCGTCTTAAGGTTGTGCGGTGAGACCACAATACTCCTTGCAATTCTTCAGCCCAATGTCCCTTCTTTTCATCGAGAAGCTTTTTCAGACCGTCAATGATTGTTGTGGGAGTCAAAAATAGCACAAGTAGATTTGTCAAGACTTTTAAGGGATCTGAAACTTCTGGAATTAAAACCACAAAAACGAAGATCCAAAGATGGTTTTTATTAAAGCTGTTTAGATAGGTGTTGTAGAGAATAACAAGTATTTGTTAGGTAAAATTACGGATCTCTTTTTCAAGAGATTTACAAAAGTATATATATCGAAATTTAGGTCGGCTAGGGTGACTCCTAAAAAGATAAGGAAGCTCCTCTATTTTTTTTCTCTTTTCCTTTCTTCATTTCTGTCGTATCTTCATGGGCCTCTCACCTGTGATCGCTGCTTCGGGTGGCAACGACCCATGTTTGGTTCGGGAGGCAACAACCAATGTTTGGCTCGGGTGGCAACGGCCCATGTTTAGCTCGGGTGGCATTTCTCCTTCGCGGCTCGGGTGTCTTTTCTCTCGCGGCTCGGGTGTCTTTCTCCTTAGCGACTGAGGCAGTTTCTCTTTTTTGTGGCACGAGCAGTCTTCATGTGATACTCGAACCGTTTTAAGTGTGAAACCTGAACCGTTTTCGGCATGAAACTTGAACCACTTTCGGGGTGACACCCAAACCGTTTTCGGCGTAACACCCGAACCACTTTCGGGGTGATACCCGAACCATTTTCGGCGTGAGACCCAAACCACTTTTGGGGAATACCCGAACCATTTTTGGTGTGACACCCGAGCCGTTTGAGTTTGGCTCCGGTGTTCCCGACACTTAGTTGACACCGAGCCATTTTTATACCTTTTCTCGTCCGTTAACTTCAGGTGGGTAAAAATGACCCCAACAGTTAGCCCCCAAGCTCGTCAGTTTTAGAGCTGAAAATTTCGAGATAAAGAGTGTTTTGAAGTTAACATCCCTAGCCGAAATTGTAGTGAAAATGCCGAGCCGTTGGAGTGTTTCGGTTAAGCCCCCTAGCCGTTTTATTTTGTTATATGCCACCGAGCGGTTATGTCAAGAGTTTGGCTCGGGGTTTGCCGTATAGAACAAATTCTGCTCGGGAGCCTCCACAGACTTTGGCATACTTTTCTCGGGGAGTCTAAACGTTTCTGCTGATTCCCGAGGCGTATGACGTCACTACTTGCCTATATAAACTGTGATGCCTTCCAATCTTTCACAACTTTATTTTTCTGAAAAATTCTCCAAAACAGGTAACCTCTCTGTCCTTTCTCTCTCTATTTTTGGCTTAAGTTATTTTTAGCTAGGGCTTTTGTTATTCCTCCTTCGTCGCTAACCCGTTTGAGTTCCCCGATCCATCTTCAATTAGCTCTACCACCATTTTTGAGTTTTCCGGTGATTTTTTTGAGGATTTGGATCTAATTTTTAATTTATTTAGAGGATCTTGATCTGTTTTTCAATCCTTAGAAGGCTTTGATCTGTTCTGATAAGCTGTTGAGAACCCCGATCAGTTTTCCAATTCTTCGAATATTTAGATCCTTTCTTCTGAGCTATTAGGGATCATGGTCTGTCTGTCTGTCTTCAAAAGACCTCGATCCATTTCCAAACCCAAAGGATGTCTCAGTTGTCTGCGTCTACGTCACCCGAGCCGTACGCTAGGTTATTCGATAGTCCAGGCCAGTCTTAATTTTCCAAACCGTCTTTCTCCGCCGATCCGTTCAACGCTCGAAGTTGTAGCCGAGCGGAGTCTTCCGATGCAAATATTTCAGAGGATTTGGACGATTCAAACGGTTCGGGGCTAGGACCTTCCACTCTTGGTAGGAAAGTCGTGTTCTTCGAATCCTCGAGAGCTGATAGTAATGCCAAAAATCTTTTGGAATTTGACGTGCTTCACCTTTGCAACTCTCCTTTTGATGAGACGGTAAATCCTTTTGCCGACACAGTGGATCCCGAGCAGGCAAAACTTGAACCAGAAGATTGGTTCTACGATCCTGTCGTGGCAAGAAAAGAGCTCGAGCGTTTGTTAGGACCTATTCGACGAGCCGCAAGGAAGAGGAAAGCTAAGAAGCGGCCCGATCTGCCTGGTTCCAATCTCTCCACCTTAGATTCTTTAGCAGCCCTTAGGCGGAGATTTAATATCTTAGAAAAAATTGAATTCGTTCTTCCCTCAACGACGGACCGAGCCAATAATCCTCCCTCGATCACTTTACTCTCTACGAGAGCTTTTTTTACCGCAGCTTACTATGGTTCCTGATCCCCAAAGTGATTTTGCGGTTTTTATGGAAGCATAATTTGGCCACTGCCCAAATCAATGCTCGGGGGATCAGACATCTGGTTGGCATTCTAGTCAGGAGTTACGAATGTGGCGTTGAGGTTGGAGTCGAACACTTGAGAAGCTTAATGGAATTTAGATGTAACAAGAGAGAATTGAAGTACCATGTGTCAGGTAAAGCCAAGAGGAAGATCATAGTAGGATTCCCGAGCAAAGATGATAACTGGGAGGATTACTTTTTCTTTGTTCCTGTCACTGAGGGGTCAGTGGGCTCAAGATGTCTTCACTCCATTAAGACAAGTTGGGGAGAACTTGGTAGCCGACCCGTAGTTTGTTTTGGGCTATGGCTGGGTTTCTTTTATATGTTAATTTTGTTTTAGGTTTCTTACTTTGTTTCCTCTTTTTGCAGTGAGCCATCACCAACTCTTGTTGCCCCCCCCGCGATCTGTCTACGGTTCATGAAGCGCTTTCGGCTCGAAAGTGTAATTGGAAGATAGATTTTAATCTTCAGCGAGTGGAGAGAGCCCGAGCCCTCTTTGAAGGTCAATCTGTCGAACAATCATCTTCCTCCAACCCTTTAGCCGATACCAAAGCTAAAGCAGGAGCAGAAGCCAGAGAGAGGGCGAGGCAAGCCGAGGCGATGGGTCAAATCCAACCCCAAACCCCTCAGACTAATGCTACTCTCCTCCCCGAGCTGGTTTCTTCCTGTAATCCCCCCAAGCATATTTCTAAGCCCCTAGCTCCTCAAGGGGTCGTGTTAGGGCTTCGTCCTGCGGACTCCCAGATGTTGTCGCATAAGGACAAAGGCAAAAGGAAGGCCAAAGAGAGGAATGGCCTGAGCAGAAAATGCCATTCATCTATAGATGACAAGGGTGAAGGGCTATCCGAGGCGTCGAAGCAGCAACGACGCGCCGAAGCACCTCGAATTATCCCCGAGGAAATTCCTTTATCTGTCGTGCCTATTAATGCTAATAGAGCTGACAACCATGCTACGGCATCTGCGGCCATTTTCTCTAAGATCACCTGTCCGGGTGATCGTCTCCCTCCGTCTGATACCTTACTTAAGAAAAAGTCCTATAACGAGGTGTCTCTTCGTGGCGTCAAGGTATGCTGCTTGTCATTGTTTAAGTTTGTCTTGTTGCTGAAACCCGAGCTGTTTCAGCTTATCTTGTCATTAAATAACATCTTTATTTCTGCGCAGTTCATAGCCCATCTTAATAGGTTGGTGCTGGGTATGAATCTGACGCTCGCAAAGACTGGGAGAGAGTTGACCATGCCCGGAAGAAAGCTATTGAGCTTGATGGAAAGCTCAGAGAGATCGAGGCGAGTCACACCGCCGAACGAGAAAGGGCCCTTAAGAGAATCCAGAGTCTTGAGAGAAAAACAGAGGGGCTCAAGAAGCATCAAAAAGAAGCCGACGATCGGATTATGCGGCTGGAATCTGGCAAGGCAAAGCAGAATGCTCACATTGCCAGCTTAACGAGGCAGCTGGGAGCGGCAAACGAGCTACACGAGAGTAAGGTTATGCAAGTCGTGCTTGAGGCCAAGCGGGGGATGATGACAATGTTTAAAGACAAAATCTCCTGAGCCAAAAAACTTCTTGGCAAGATCGAAGGCGAGCCAAAAGAAGATATGCTTGATTTTGCTCAGATCGAAGGCAATCTTTACTTCATAGGATTGCTTCAAAGCGATGAGCCGCCATCTCTTGACTCCGAGGCGGAGAATTTGGCCGAACAGAAGGGAGACCTAGAAGGAGCCCACAAGGCATTTTCTAAGCTTGTAGCCAAGACTAGAGAGATCCTGAAGTTGTGTCCCGTGCGGTCTAACATCCTGAAGGAACTCAATGATGGTGAGCCGATGGAAATGGCCGCTGCAAGCGTCGGTGTTCAGGATTTTTCTGGTTCGAACAGGGGAACACCGGGCTTAGCTGTTCTAAGTTCGAAGAAAACTTCAGAAGATCCAATGTTTCCAGATTCAGGCAAAGGCAACTCCTCTCCGAAGATAAACCCCGAGCCATCTGCCAAAAAAAAACAACGAGCCAGAGAAAGTCGCGGATATTTTCAAAGAGCCAGAGGAGTTTGCGGAGAAATTGCCTGAAAATGCGGGAGAGATGAAGACGCATCCGTGGGCCTCACTGATCCAGAGCAGGAGAAGACTGTGAATCCTGAAGACACCGAAATCTACGATCCTCTCTTTTTGTATAGTTTAAAACTTTTGTTTGTGCCTGGATGCTTTATCATGTTGTAGTCCTTTTTCGAACTACTACTGTTGTCTTGCTGTCGATTGATCGTATAACTATAGGATGTCATTTTAAGAAAATGATTTGGGTCTAATGAATGCGTCTCCGAGAAGCGTCAATTGTTCTTTTCTTATTTGGCAATAGAGCTTAATGCTTTGTTTGTATTATCTTGATAACCGTGACCATTTTGATAATGAACACATGTTTGCGTAGTTTAGTTTGCGATGACTTATTTTGGATTTTCAAGTATGTTACAAATATGTTACCATTAACTTATTTGCTCTGATATGAATCATATGTTTGCATAGTTGTGTTTGAGATGAATATTTCGGTTTACAGATACGTTACCGTAAACTTATCTGCTCCGATAATGAACATAGACTTGCATAGTTTAGTTTGAACATTTTGGTTTATGGACACGTTACCATAAACGTATCCGCTCCGACAATGGAAATATGTTTATATTATTTGGGATGAACATTTTGGTCTACGGATACGTTACCGTAAACATATCTGCTCCGAGAATGAACGAATATTTGTATAGCTCGCTTTTAATCATGAGACGGATGCGACAGTTTAGATCCGAAATGGATGCAAGAGTTCACTACTATGGCCAGCAGCACTGAAGATGTGGCGAGATGCCTGTTGTAGTTTAAGAATTTGAATGTCTGTTTTGTTAAGACTTAGTGATCCTCGAAGGATGTTAGGTAAAACTTGTCTTTGAAAACTTTGCTTTGATAGATCGTAGAATCTATTACAAAGATGTGAGTATACGAGTATATGTATACGTACCCACTCTCTCACCCCTTTTTGAAGGATGAGGCAACTGAACTCATCCGAAGATGGGCTGCCTACGTACCCTTTGCAGGGATCAAGTCGCCTCGTAGTTCATGTAAAATGGCTTAGTGATAGTACTTCTTGAGATTCATGGTGTTCCATGATCTTGGTACCGGAACATCGGTCATGCTGGCAAGTTTATAAACACTTGGTCTGACTACCTCTCTGATCCTGTAAGGTCCTTCCCATTTTGCTCCTAGTTTTTTGGCATTTGTTTCCGCCGTGTTTTGGAAAAATTTTCGAAAAACTAAGTCTCCTTCTTAAAATATTCATCTTCGAACATTGGAGATATAATACTTCGCTGCCGCGTTCTGGTAGTTCTGGATCTTGATCAAGGCCTAATCTTATTTTTCGTTAGCTAAATCCAACTCATCAAGTGATAACAGGTGATTGAGCCCTTCTTGTTCCGGAAGAAGTCTGCGGTGAACTCCGGAAAAATGTATTTCCGGTGGAATAACACACTATGTTCCATAGACAAGGGCGAATGGGATTTCACGAGTTGCTCGTCTTGGGGTTGTGTAGTGAGACCACAACAGTCCTTCCAATTCTTCAGCCTAACGTCCATTCTTTTCATCGAGACACTTTTTTCAGACCGTCAATGATTGTCTTGTTGATTGCTTCCGCTTGACCGTTTTCTTGTGGATACCTTGGAGTGGACTTGCTAAGCCTGATCTTTCATTTTTCGCAGAAGGCTTCGAAACGATTAGAGATGAACTGCGAGCCATTATCCGTTAGGATCTCGTATGGTACTCCATGCCGGCAAATGATATTCTTCCATACAAAGGACTCCACTTATGCATCTTTAATGCTAGCGTAGGAATCGTCTTTGACCCATTTCGAAAAATAATCTGTTAAAATCAACATGAATCGCTTCTGCTTTGAGGGGTGCAGCGGCCCGACTTTGTCCATGGATTATCGCATGAATGGGTATGGTGATGAGATTGAGGAGAGCACTTCCGTTGGTTGGTGAATCATTGGCGCGTGACGTTGGCACTTCTCACCCTTAGCTGAAAACTTTCTGCAGTCTTTGATCATCGTTGGCCAATAATAACTGTGGCGCTTGACTTTTATCGCCAGTGCTCTTTCTCCTGAATGATTCCCGCATGAACCATTGTGAACTTCTTCCTTGACTTTCCTCGCGTCCATTCCTTCTACGCAGCTCAACAATGGTCCCGAAAATCTCCACTTAAAGATGTTCTCGTCGAGTAAAACGTAACGAGCTGCCTGGGCTCAAAGTTTACGAGCTGCCTGGGCTCTGATTGCATCGAGCCAGTTCCTATCGCAGCCATATTCTGCTTCATCATTGATCTCGCTTGCTTCTTCATCGGGTTTTGATTCGACGACTGGGTCGTCATTACTTTCGGTGATTACCGACTCTTCGAGAATGTCCTCTTCCATTGGAGCAATATCGGGTTCGATGGATGGTGGGTTTACCGGTCCTTCCTGCAGTTCAGCTGTCTTCTCCTGCCCGTTTGTGACTTCTCTTGCTTGCTTAGCTGCTTGTGAACGAGTTATGGCGTTCACTGTGTCGGAAAGATTGATGCTTGTGTACTAAATGAATTCTACCGGGATAATTCTCTTTATATCCGGATCAGAAGTTGATGTAAAGGCTGCAAGTGCGTCAGCCAAAGTATTCTCTCCTCGTGGAATGTGTGTCAGTACGAATTCTTTGAATAGCGCAGCCAATTCCTTGACGATCTTTAGGTAAACTTCCATTCAATCATCCTTTGTTGCATACTCGCCACTGAATTGATTTGCGACTAACTGGGAATCGTAGAATGCGTGAAGCTGCTCGATCTTAAGGCCACCAACGAGTTTCATCCCGGCGATGAGGGCTTTGTATTCTGCTTCGTTGTTGGATGTACGAAAACCTAAACGAAATGATTGTTCCAGAATTTCACCGGTTGGAGAGGTTAGATGTATTCCTACTTCCGAGCCACTTTTGGAGGATGAGCCGTCGACGTGAAGCTGCCAGGGCGGGCTCAGTGTTTCATGGTCAATGCTCTCTTCAGGGAGTTCAATCAGGAAATCGGCTAGGACTTGAGATTTTGCACATCCGCGTCCGCGATACTCGATATCATATTCGCTAAGCTCGATTGCCCATTTTGCTAACCTTCCTGATTGACTTGGGCTGTGCAAAACGAACTTTATCAGGAATGTACTCAGGATGATGATCGAGTCTGACTGGAAGTAAGGCCTCAGCTTTTTTGCAGACATTACGACAGAGAGCCAATTTTTCCATTTACGGGTACCTCGTCTCAGGGTCTGTTAGAGTTTTACTAACGTAGAAGATTGGCTTCTGTTCCCCGCTGCTGACTGTTGTGGCAGATATTGCAGTGTATAGAAAAAGTGGCTCTCCTGCTACTGGTTTTGCAAGAACGGGAGGGGGAGCCAGGTAAGTCTTCAGTTGTTGAAAAGCTTCTTCGTATTTTTCAGTTTATTCGAACTTCTTGTTTCCCCGCAAAGTATCATAGAAAGGCAAACATTTGTCGGTGGATCGTGAGATGAATCTTTTTAGTGCGGGTACCCTCCCGGTAAGTCTTTGCACCTCTCTTTTTGTCTTTGGCAAAGCCATCTATATGAGTGCATCGATCTGTTTGGGGTTTGCTTCTATGCCACGATCAGTAACCAAGTATCCAAGGAATTTTACTGATGTGACCGCGAATCTCCATTTGGTCGGATTCAACTTCATGTTATGACAATTCAATCCCGTAAAGCACTCCTCGAGATGAGATATATGATCTTGTTCTTTGAGTGACTTCACCAGCATGTCATCTATATAAACTTCCATTGTATTTCCGAGTTGGCTAGCGAGCATCTTGTTCACCAGCCGCTGATATGTTGTTCATCAGGATCTGGTTGTAACCTGAGAAGGCATCCATGAATGAGAGGAGTGCATTCCCTGCTGTTGCTTCGACTAGGCGATCAATGTGTGGAAGGGGGAAGCTGTCTTTTGGACAAGCTATGTTCAGGTCAGTGAAGTCCACGCATACACACCATTTTCCACTCTTCTTCTTCACCACCACCGGGTTAGCCAGCCAGTCTGGGTACTTCACCTCGGTTATTGAACCGACATGCAGGATTCTTTCTACTTCATCATTGATTGTTTTGGCCCTGTCTGGCCCAAGTTTTCTCCTTTTCTGCTTTACTGGTTTGAACGTTGGGTCGACATTCAGCTCGTGGCTTGTTATGCCGATATCGATGTCGGGCATGTCCTCCACTGCCCACACGAAAGTGTTCACATTCTTTTTCAAGAACGAAATGAGTTCTCCCTTGATTTTTCCATCGAGTCTGGTTCCAATCTCCACGCATCACTTTGGACGTTCGTTGTCAATGCACACCATATTACGGGGTCGCATGTCGGCTTAGTTACTTCTTCTTCGCGATCTTCTGCAATTTGTAATTGCTATAAAAGTTTGGAAAGCTCTTTGACCGGTTCTCTGTCGGTCTTCATTTTCTTGCGCTTTGAATTTGCCATCGGATCGGTGACCGGATTTCTGAGCTTGTGTGCGGCCAGGAAGCAGACGCAATTCTCCTTTTGGTTTCCATGAATTGTTTTTACTCCATTTGGGGTAGGGAACTTCATGCAGAGGTGATATGTTGAAACCACAGAGCGCATATAATTCAACCAATGGGTCCCCATAATGACGTTGTAGGTTACTGGGTGATCAGCTATGGAGAATTCCACGATTTTTGTCACCTCACCAGCTCGGACAGAAAGTTTTTGATCGTCCCTGCAGTCATTGTAATTTTCCCGGAAAATCCAGTCAATGGTTTCGGGGTTGATACTACTTCGGATAGATCAATATTCATTCTTCTGAGCGTCTCGAGGAAGATTACGTCCACCATGCTGCCGGTGTCTTCCAACACGCGTGCTATATCGCAATCATTGATAATCAAATCGATCTCGAGAGGTTCATCGTGTGGCCTATCTATTCCGATTGTTTCCCTTTCTTCAAATGAGAACACGTCGTTTGGAAATTTTGAGGGTTTGGACCAGTTAATGCTGACGTCTGCCCGTCGCTGGAATGCTTTGATCGACAAGACAGTATCCGAGCAATAATGAGATCCCCCCCCATTATCATGCTTATCCTCCTTCTTTATTCAGAGGGTGGTGCCTCGTCATCTCGTCTATCACACTTAGATTGATCTTCCTTTGTCTGGTCGGGTTTGCATGTGTTTACGTCCATCTTGAAATCCTTAAGGCTGATGTTTCCTCCAAGTTCACCAGCCGCTAACTTTTTGGCAAGTTTTAGACCGAGAATACGGCAGTTTGCAGTGGAATGCCCATATATGTGATGGTATTTGCAGTAAGCCTTTTCGTCGTAAGAACTTTCCCTCTTGGTCCATGTGCTCAATGAACTCCTCCCGCGGCCTCGGTCCCTTCTTTGTCCGTATCCAGGGGCATCAATCTGATAATTGTGAGCTCTTCAAAAGCCTCCCTCGTGCTGGACATAACCGGAACTTTGGTTGTTTCTCTTGCTGTTTGAAGAATTCGAAGCCTAAGGAGGATGGCTTAGTGGTTTTGCTTTTCCATACTTTTCAGTGAGGATCTTCATCTCCTCTTCTTCGGTTATGAAATATGCAGCTCGGTGCATTGCGTCTTGTATCATTGTGGGGGCGTTAAACGCAATCTCTTTGCGGAAATCTGAATTAAAACAAAGCTCTCGCTTTCATGCTAGCAGGACCGCCTTGTCGCTCAAGCCTTCTACTTTGGACATGGCCGCTTTGAATCTTTCGACGAAACTTTGGAGTGTTTCGTTCTGCCCCTGAGCTAGGGTCCACAGGTCGGCATTTGAAGTTCCAGGATCCATGAATATGGAGTAATGCTTCAGGAATGCTGCGGACAGCTGGTTGTAGTTGTCGATGGAGTTTCTCTCAAGCCTAGAAAACCACTAGAGTGTCAGGCCTTTGAGGTGTTCTACGAAAAAAAGACATTGTCCGGCATCTTTTTCGCTTTCTTTGAAGTTAGAGCGGCCCATGGCTAGGGAAAAAGTTGTTAGATGCTCCTTCGGGTATGTTTTCCCTTCGTAAACTGGAACTTTCATCTTTCCTAGGTTGGAATTATTGCATTGGTGATCCGCACCGTGAATGGGGTGTTCTGTGACTCTTCTAGTATGTGGTCTATTTCGGGCACCTTGCTTGTTGCTTTGTGCATCAGGGATCAGACGGCTTTTATGTCAGCGGCTGCTCTGTCCATATCCGCGCGCATCGCAGCTATCTACTCTTTCTGAGCTCGAATCCCTTCTCTTCGTTCCCCATCGATCCGAGTCTTCTCGGCCTAGAGGATGTTCTCTTCCTCTTTGGTCAGTTCTTGATCTCCTTCTGGGAAGGTTTCGTGTCGTTCGGTTTGGATTTGGCCAGCTGCTGGGAGCTCGGGTCATCGCAGCTCTCCGTGTTGCGCTCCACTTGATTTTCCTCTTCTAGATTAATGATTGGGGCCGGCTCATCCTCCTTTGATACATCGCCTGCTCCTTTCGCTCCGGAAGTCATTATGTGCTGAGTTTTGATTGAGCGGTGGCAATCTTCCATCGGTTCTCAGCATATCGAGAGGGGTCGAGAAATCTAGGGCTGTTGGGTTAAGGCTCCTGACACCACATCCGATCGAGTTTGAGATCCTATTACTGGTTCGGGTCTCCATCGCCAAGGCTTCCAATTTTTCTGACATCGTGCCGTTTAGCTTGGCTTGATCATCGACCTTTTTGAGAAACTTCTCCAACATGTTCTTAATCTCCGTGTGTGTTGTCGAAGTCTCCCCGGCGTTTTTAGGTTGGTTCGTCTAATCCTCCACGCTGGCGTTCCTGGTGTCAGCAGCGTCCTGCTCTCCGTCGTTGGCCATCGTCCTTTAGATCGGTTTTGCGGTAGTTTTAGATGTAAGAAAATTTTGGTTCCCCTTAGACGGCGCCAAATTGTGGGAGTCGAAACTAGCACAATTAGATTATCAAGACTATTAAGGGGTCTGAAACTTCTGGAATTAAAACCACAAAAACGAGGATCCAAAGATGGTTTTTATTAAAGCTGTTTAGAAAGCTGCTGCAGAGAATAACAAGTGTTTGCTAGGTAAAATTTCGGATCCTCTTTTCAAGAGGTTTACACAAGTATATATATCGAAATATAGGTCGGCTAGGGCGACTCCTAAAAAGATAAGAAAGCTCCCCTATTTTTTCTCTATTTTCCTTTCTTCATGTCTGTCGTATCTTCATGGGCCTCTCACCTGTGATCGCTGCTTCGGGCGGCAACGGCCCATGTTTGGTTCGGGTGGCAACGGCCCATGTTTGGCTCGGGTGGCAATGGCCAATGTTTGGTTCGGATGGTGTTTCTCCTTCACGGCTCGGGTGTCTTTTCTCTCGCAGCTCGGGTGTCTTTCTCCTTAGTGGCTCGGGCAGTTTCTCTTGTTGGTGGCATGAGCAGTCTTCATGTGACACCCGAACCATTTTAGGTGTGACACTTGAACTATTTTCGGTGTGACACCCAAACCACTTTCGGGGTGACACCCAAACCGTTTTCGGCGTGACACCCGAACCACTTTCGGGGTGATACCCAAACCGTTTTCGGC
This sequence comes from Pseudoturritis turrita, assembly GCA_900406555.1. Lineage (NCBI taxonomy): Eukaryota > Viridiplantae > Streptophyta > Magnoliopsida > Brassicales > Brassicaceae > Pseudoturritis > Pseudoturritis turrita. The sequence goes on from OVBL01000569.1 coordinate 727,421, forward strand.
GTGACACCAGAACCACTTTTGGGGTGATACCCGAGCCATTTTTGGTGTGACACCCGAGCCGTTTGAGTTTGGCTCCGGTGTTCCCGACACTTAGTTGACACCGAGCCGTTTTTATACCTTTTCTCCTCCGTTAACTTCGGGTGGGTAAAAATGATCCCAACAGTTAGTACATTGCCAAAATGATGGCTCGTCGACCTTTTTGAGAAGATTTTCCAACATGTTCTTCATCTCCGTAGTGTTGTCGAAGTCTCCCCGGCATTTTCAGGTTGGTTCGTCTGTTGCTCCACGCCGGTGTTCCTGGTATCAGCAGCGTCCTGCTCTCCGATGTTCCCGACACTTAGTTGACACCCGAACCGTTTTCGGTGTGACACCCGAACCATTTTTTGGTGTGACACCCGAGCCGTTTGAGTTTGGCTCGGGTGTTCGTGACACTTAGTTGACACCGAGCCTTTTTTATACGTTTTCTCCTCCGTTAACTTCAGGTGGGTGAAAATGACCCCAACAGTTAGTACATTGCCCAAATGATGGCTACTGGAAATTATTCCCACTTAGACTAGCTCCACGTCCATAAGAACCTCTTTGTTTATGGATTTTCTCTTTTGGTGGGTAAAATTGGTATGTGGATTTTCCACATTAGGGTTCATGTAAGAGTTATTCTTAAAATTATTGAAGTTTTGGTTTTGGAAGAAATCTTGAGCTCCAATGGATTTGACTTCTTCTTCTTGTCCTTCGTTTTCATCATTGATGAATCCGTGTTGATTTTCAGCCCCTATGTCATTGAGAATCTCACAGGAATCTGATCGAACGCCATTGCTTATTTTTTAGACGTTGGCCCAGCATGATCTTTAGGTTGGTAATCTGCCTCGATTCGCTTTCATGGACTCTTGTTGTCCTCTAAGAATAGTAGCATTGTTACTATTACTAGAAGCAATATTTTCAATTAGAGCTTGGACTTCTTCAACCGTTTTGGTAGTAAAATCCCGATTACTAGCTGTATCGAGTGAAAGTTGATATTTCTTGTCAATTCTTCTGTAAAAGATACTCAAAATATTAGCTTTTGTAAAACCATGATGTGGAAAATCTCTCAAGTACTCCTTAAAATGCTCCCAATCATTATGAAACTTTCAAGAGGTCCCTGTTGAAATCCCTGTATCTTATTTCTCAAGAGGTTAGAACGAGATTTAGTGTAAAAATTGTTGAGAAAAGCGGACTTACAGCCTTCCTAGGTAGTGATAGAACCTGGTGGTAAATACTTAAGCCACCTATGAGCTTTTTCAGAAAGAGAAAATGGGAAGAACTTACACTTTAGATAGTCCGAAGGGACTCTGTTCTGCCTTGTTGTAGAGCAAAGAACTCGATGTGCTCCATAGGGTGTTCAGTTGGCATTCCATGGAACTTATTTTGCTTGAACAAAGTAATGATAAGGGGCTTGATTTCATATTCGTTTCTTTGGGGAAGTTGAGAACGTATGGCTGTCCGGTCATGGAAGTATTGATCAGGTGCATAAAAATCAGCAATCGGCTGGTGAAATTGAAATTGGCATTTGATGTATGGGAAATTAAATTTTACCCAAAATAATTCAATGACCTAGCTACAAGTGCACATCAAACAATCGTAGTACTTAGGGATCGAATACACAGAGACTTTGAGCACACAATATTAGTAAGAAATAAAAATTACGCGAAGCAAAATCAGGATTTGTGGGGGGGGGGGGGGGGGGGGGGGTTAAAGCAATAATATAAAATTGAATTAAACAATAAAAGGAAAGCATGAGTTTTCAGAAATTTCTCAGGGATTCATAATTTGAATTATTTAGGCATTGAATTCTAGAGGCAATTGACATTAATCTTTCTTTCATCCTAGAACTCAAATCACTATTTTAAAGTTAACATAATCTCGTAACGATAACTATCTATGTCAAATCTATATTATCAACTCTCGCAGGCTAAAGGGTTATACTCATCAAACACCATGATCAAAACAATAACTCAAGTGATGTTCAAGAAGAAATCGTTCTAAGACCAATTTCTAATAGATCAGAAAAGAAACATGCTATATAATCAGATCTAGATTGTTGGGGTCAGTTTTCACCCCATCGAGATCAACTGCTAAAAATACTAAGTATGTAGGAAAGTAAGCGACGAGCCAAAACTTGGCTAGGCAATGGAAAAAGCAAGAGACGAGCCAACACCCCTGTTGGCTCGGAAGCAGGGAGAATCGGTGACGAGCCAAACTTGGCTCGGCAGCATGAAGCAGAAGGAGACGAGGCAAACTTGGCTCGACATCATGGAGAAACGGTGACGAGGCAAACTTGGCTCGGCATCATGGAGAAACGGTGACGAGGCAAACTTGGCTCGGCAGCATGAAGCAGAAGGAGACGAGCCAAACTTGGCTCGGCAGCATGAAGCAGAAGGAGACGAGGCAAACTTGGCTCGGCAGCATGAAGCAGAAGGAGACGAGGCAAACTTGGCTCGGCAGCATGAAGCAGAAGGAGACGAGCCAAACTTGGCTCGGCAGGCGTGAAGAAGTGAGTGACGAGCCAACACCCCTGTTGGCTAGACAGCAGGAAGAAGTGTGCGACGAGCCAACATCTTGGCTAGGCAGCAGGGTGAAATGGTGACGAGCCAACATCTTGGCTAGGCAGAAGGATGAAATGGTGACGAGCCAACATCTTGGCTAGGCAGCAGGATGAAATGGTGACGAGCCAACATCTTGGCTAGGCAGCAGGGTGAAATGGTGACGAGCCGACATCTTGGCTAGGCAGCAGGGTGAAATGGTGACGAGCCAACATCTTGGCTAGGCAGCAGGAAGAAGAAGTGACGAGCCAACATCTTGGCTAGGCAGTGGAATGAGTAGGAGACAAGCCAAATACTTGGTGACAAGCCAACATGTTGACAAACCAGCAGAACGGTGACGAGCCAACATGTTGGCGAACCAAAACCCTCAGCTCGGCATCAAGGAGAAATGGGCGACGAGCCAGCCCATCGATGATCCAACAAAGCAACAAGCCCAACGTCTTAGGTAGAATGAGGCAATGAGCCACAAGACATTGGTGGGCCGAGGCGATGAGGCAAAGAAAGAAGCCCATGAAAACCATAGAGGAAATTCCGAAGAATAAGGAAGTTTTCCTTTCTCGTTTAGGAAGAAACCTAGCCGACCTATTTGTGTATAAATAGACAATGTACCTCTTTGAAAAGGGGGATCCGAAAATTGACCTAGCTAAACACTAATTACTTTACAAACAGCTTTCGAAACAACTTGAATAAAATCTCCATCTTTGGATCTCGGTTTCTTGGTTTCTTTACATAGAAGTTTGTCGAATCCCTAAATCTCTTTACAAGTTTTTGATTGTGCGAGTTTCGACTCCCACAATTTGGCGCCGTCTGAGGGGAAACTACTCAAACTTTCTGACACCTTAGAACCACTTAATACGAGATCTGAAGCGATGACTACCGACGGAGACCGAAGCGGTGACGATGCGAGCAACACCGGCGTCGATCCTCCTAGGACAGGAACCAATCTGCCTCCAGCGAACACGGAAGGCACCACAGAAACTCTAACAGAATTGAAGAACATGATGACCGCGTTGCTGAAGAAGGCCGAGGAGCAAGACAAGCTGAACAGCTCACTAACAGAGAGAATTGAGTCGCTGGTAACCTATAGCCGAGCCAGAAACACACGATCTGGAGGAGTTAGCTCAACTATGAACCCACCTGTTAGCGGAATAACCAGGCGGCTTGGCCTAAACCCGACGGCCCTGGATTTTTCAACACCACGCGACGCACCAAGGACTTTGGGAGGACTACCACCGCCACATCCAACAAACGAGCAGGCGCCCGCGGTGACAAGATCAAATATCACCGAGCTACCCCGGCTGACCCGAGGCGCAAGAGGAACCAGTGATGGATATGACCTACGCACCGACGTTGGATCGGCTACAGCAATCGTTCTTGATGAAGAAGGAGACCACAACGCAGAAAATCTTGCTGACGAGGGATTCGCACCAGCAATAACAGAACCCCGAACCAGCGAAGGCGATATTAACCTAAACCGAGCCAGGAATTCAGCAGAGGAAGAGGAAAATCTCCTCTGGGTCCAACGAGCGCAGTTTGTTGATGAACCAAGAACGACGAGCCGAGCCCCAGGGAGAAGAGTTGGACGAAATCCGAGCCTCATTGATTCGAGCCACTGCTGAGATGAAAGCCGTCCGATCCCAGGTGCACAAGGCAACCAGTAAAGTCCCAGAGATTGACCGCGTATTGGAAGAAGCGCACAATACACCGTTTACAGCCCGAATTACCAAGGCAAGGGTCTCCGACCCAGGAAAGATCAAAGTCCCAATTTACGAAGGAACAACCGACCCAAAGGAACACATAACGGCGTTTATCATAGCAATGGGCCGAGCCAATTTCAGAGAAAAGGATAGAGATGCTGGTTTTTGCCTCATATTTGTGGAGCATCTGAAGGGTGCAGCCCTCCAATGGTTTTCAAGATTAGAGCGGAACTCCATTGATGATTTCCAGCAGCTGTCTGCCGCCTTCTTGAAGCACTACTCTATGTTTATGGATCGAGGAGCCTCAGATGCCGACCTATGGACATTGACTCAAGGGCCTACGGAGACATTACGAAGCTTCATAGGAAGATTCAAATCAGTGATGTCAAAAGTTGAAGACGTAAGCGACAAGGCCGCTGTGCTCGCTTTAAAAAGGGCTCTGTGGTACGAATCCGAATTCCGAAAAGAGATTGATCTGAACACACCACTATCAATCCAGGACGCACTGCATCGAGCCTCGGATTTCATAGTCAATGAAGAAGAGATGAAGGTTTTGTCTCAGAAATATGGAGTCGCCAAAGCGACGAACCGTTCCTTCCAAATCCCGAGCCAACCGCCTCATAAGAAGAGTATTCAAGGAAACGGGTATGTACATCACGAGAGACCTAATTTTGGAGGAGCCCATAACTACCAGGTGGGAACGAGCCGAGGTAAAACATCCTGGAACACCTGGACACGGAGTCAAAGTTCGTACGACGAAAAAGCTTACTGCGAATTTCATCATATGCACGGTCATTCAACTGCCAATTGCCGAACCTTGGGAATGAAGCTCACGGCAAAGCTGGTAGCCGGAGAACTCGATAGCGCAGTCAGCTTAAAGGACTTCGAGCAAGAAGGCGAAAAAGATCAGCCGAACCAGATAAGTCAAAATGTTGATACACCCAAGCGAGGAAGACGAGATGACGAGGCAATGCAGTCAGGTTCTCGAAGAAGAATAAATATGATAATGGGCGGATCACAATACTGTTCGGATACGGTGTCTTCAATCAAAGCTTTCCAGCGGCGAGCCGATGCGAGTGTAAATTGGTCAGCACCCTCTAAACTTCCCAACGACGTTATCTCATTCGAAGAAAGGGAGACCACCGGCATCGACCGACCACATAATGACCCCCTCGTGATAGAATTAATCGTTGATGATTGCGATGTCGCCCGAGTTCTCATAGACACAGAAAGCTCCGTAGATGTGATCTTCCGGGAGACTCTCAGAAGGATGAACATAGACCTGGACAAAATCACAGCCGCGCCGAAGCCTTTAACTGGATTCTCGGGAGAGACGACCATGACCCTTGGAACAATAAAACTCCCTGTCCAAGCTGAACAGGTAACCAAGATAGTGGAGTTTTCGGTTGCAGATCATCCCGCGATCTACAATGTGATCATGGGCACACCCTGGATAAACTCGATGCGAGCTGTACCGTCGACCTATCACCTCTGCATCAAATTTCCGACCCCTGGGGGAATCAAAACAATTTGGGGAAACCAAAAGGAATCCCGCATATGTTTCCTAGCCGAACACAAACTTGGGAACCCCGTCACAGAAACCACCACCAGGAGAAAGAAGATGAAGACGGACAGGGAACCCGAGAAGGAGTTGGCCAAACTCTTATAGCAATTACAGATCATGGAGGATCGCGAGAGGAAAAGCAAACCAACTTGCGACCCCGTCGTCTCGGTGAACATAGATGGCAATCACCCAGAACGCTGTGTCGAAATAGGGGCCGAGCTGAAAGATCCAATAAGGGGAGAGCTGGTTTCTTTCCTTAAAAAGAACCTCCACACCTTCGCATGGGAAGCTGAAGATATGCCCGGCATCAGCATCAACGTAACGTGCCACGAGCTGCACGTGGACCCAACCTTTAAACCCGTCAAACAGAAAAGGCGAAAACTTGGTCCGGACAGAGCACGAGCAGTGAATGACGAGGTGGAACGATTACTACGTGTGGGATCAATAGTCGAAGCAAAGTATCCAGACTGGCTCGCTAACCCTGTGGTGGTTAAGAAGAAAAATGGGAAATGGCGTGTATGCGTGGATTTCACCGACTTGAACAAAGCCTGCCCCAAAGACAGCTTTCCGCTGCCGCATATTGATCGATTGGTGGAAGCGACAGCATGCAACAAACTCCTTTCATTTATGGATGCCTTCTCCGGATACAACCAAATCCTAATGAACCCAGATGATCAAGAGAAGACGGCGTTCATCACAGACCGCGAGATATACTGCTACAAAGTCATGCCGTTCGGCCTCAAAAATGCTGGAGCCACCTACCAGCGATTAGTAAACCGAACGTTCGCTGGCCAACTGGGGAAGACAATGGAAGTTTACATAGACGACATGTTGGTGAAGTCTTTAGAGGAGAAAGATCACGTAGCTCACCTGGAAGAATGTTTCAAGCAACTGAATCTGCATAACATGAAGCTGAACCCAACCAAGTGCAGATTCGCGGTCACGTCTGGAGAATTCCTTGGATATCTGGTCACCCACCGTGGAATTGAAGCCAATCCGAAGCAGATTGATGCGCTCGTACGGATGGCATCGCCGAAGACAAAACGCGAAGTCCAGAGGCTAACTGGACGGGTCGCCGCGCTGAATCGTTTCATCTCTCGGTCAACTGATAAATGTTTGCCTTTCTACGATACGCTACGTGGGAACAAGAAGTTTGAATGAACAGAAAAATGCGAGCAGGCGTTTCAACAGCTGAAAGAGTACCTAGCCAGCCCTCCAGTACTTACAAAACCGGTAGAAGGCGAGCCACTGTTTCTATACACGGTCGTTTCGGCCACGGCGGTAAGTGGTGTACTCATCAGGGAAGAGCGCAGCGAGCAGAAGCCAATTTTTTATGTTAGTCAAACTCTCACCGACGCTGAAACACGGTATCCACAGATGGAAAAGCTGGCATTGTCTGTGGTAATGTCCGCTCGAAAACTGAGACCATACTTCCAGTCACATTCGATTGTAGTTTTGACTACCTTCCCACTGGGATCCATCTTGCATAGCCCTAGCCAGTCCGGGAGATTGGCAAAGTGGGCAATAGAGCTGAGCGAATATGACATCGAATATCGAAGCAGAACCTGCGCCAAATCTCAAGTCCTAGCCGACTTCTTGATAGAACTCCCAGAGGAAGTGATAGAAGAGCCGCCTCCGAGCACAATATGGAGGCTTCACGCGGATGGATCATCATCAAAACAAGGATCCGGAGTGGGAATACGGTTAACCTCTCCAACAGGCGAAATCTTCGAGCAGTCATTCCGCCTGGGTTTTCGTGCATCTAATAACGAGGCAGAATATGAAGCTTTGATAGCTGGAATGAGACTTGCTCTTGGACACCGTGAACGCGGTCACTCGCTCTCAAATAGCTGTTCGAGCCGAAGGAATATCTGGGCCAAGCCTTGCAGAAAAGGGCAGCACCGACACCGCCAATCCGGATGACCAAAACGTGACGCCACCATTGGAAGACAAGGCAATTGAAATAGGGGAAGAACCTGAAACGGAGCCTCCGGCCGAAAGTGAAGTAGCGGACATGGAGGAAGACCCACAACAAACAGAAACGGACTACGGATGCGACAAAGAATGGATGGGAGCAATTCGCGTATACATCATGGACGGCGAGACACCATCAGATAAGTGGGCTGCTAGAAAACTCAGAGCTCAAGCTGCTCGATATGTTCTCTTAGATGGAAACGTCTTCAAGTGGAGATTCTCAGGACCACTGATGGCTTGCGTCGAAGGTGCCGAAGCAAGAAACATCATGGAAGAGGTCCATAGTGGCTCGTGTGGCAATCACTCCGATGGAAGAGCCTTGGCGATCAAGATCAAGCGTCATGGATACTATTGGCCAACGATGGTGAAGGACTGTGAAAAGTTCTCTGCCAGGTGCGAAAAATGCCAACGACATGCCCCAATGATTCATCAACCTACAGAGCTGCTATCATCAATCTCAGCGCCCTACCCTTTCATGCGCTGGTCAATGGACATCGTCGGGCCTCTGCATAGGTCCAAACAAAAGAGGTTCTTGCTGGTCTTGACAGATTACTTCTCCAAATGGGTAGAAGCAGATTCTTACGCCAACATAAAAGACGCCCAAGTGGAAAATTTCGTCTGGAAGAATATTTTATGCCGACACGGAGTTCCATACGAAATCGTCACAGACAACGGCTCACAGTTCATCTCTACAAGGTTTGAAGCTTTTTGCGAAAAATGGAAGATACGACTTAGCAAATCCACGCCACGTTATCCACAAGAGAATGGGCAAGCTGAAGCAGTAAACAAGACTATCCTGGATGGCCTGAAAAAATGCCTTGATGCAAAGAAGGGACGCTGGGCAGATGAACTCGAAGGAGTATTGTGGTCACACCGCACCACTCTGCGACGTGCCACTGGAGAGACACCCTTTGCTCTTATCCATGGTACCGAATGCGTCATCCCAGCTGAAGTCCAATATCCTGGCGTCCGCCGCAGACTTCTTTCTGGACAGGAAGGACTGAACCACCTCGTGCTACTCGATGAGTTGGACTTGGTTAACGAACGAAGAGATCAGGCACTGGTTCGGATTCAAAATTAATAACAGGCAGCAGCCAAGTATTACAACGCTAACGTCAGAAGTCGCAAGTTCAAAGAAGGTGATCTGGTTCTCCGCAAGGTTTTTCAGAACACAGCCGAAACAAACGCTGGCAAACTAGGAGCAAATTGGGAAGGACCCTACAAAATCACCAAGACAGTCAGACCCGGAGTATACGAGCTCTCAAACATGTCTGATATTCCGGTACCAAGATCTTGGAACGCAATGCACCTAAAGAGGTATTACCACTAAATCACTTCACATGAACTACGGGACGACTTGATCCCTGAAAGGGTACGTAGGCAGCTCGTCTTCGGACGAGTTCAGTTGTCCCCCTCCTCAAAAGGGGGGGGGGGTGGGTACGTATACATGTATACTCCCACACCTCGCATCACTCTTTAAAGGTAATAACTTCAAATTTTTTCTAAGTAAACTCGTGTCACTTAGTCTACACAAGGTACATCCTTACATCCTTCATGGATATTCATCACCTCGTCCGTTGCTGGCCACAACGGACGGACAACCACATCCTTTATGGATTTTAACCATTATCTCTATACGGGATTAAAGGTTCTTAACACCCTCTTACGGGTATGAAAGCGCGCTATACAAATTTTGTTGGGTATATCCTAATCTAATATCCGAAGGGTATATCCCGGACGATATTCTTACAAGTTTATCTTTGAGAGGGACCCGTAAGTCGAAAACTCGCAAGTCTTAACACTCGAACTAAACTCTAAAAACCCAGTAAACACCTCTTGGTACACTGGTCGTAAACATCTCAGAAACATAATACTAAACCTAAAAAGTTAGTATGAGATTTTAAACATGCTTCGCTGTCAAAAGAACGGGAATGTAAGCCGAAACACCGCAGCCCTAAACTGACACCAATAGGACTAACCATATTCTTTACTAAACAGAAGATGGTTCGCAGTATCACATCAAAAATACTTACGAGGAAAGGCAACACAGGATGAAAGAAGTCATGCCAAACAAACGGCAAACATTACAAGACTCAGGAATTAACAATGGAGTTGGATAAAGCCATCCAGGCACTTGTCTCAAACAAAATATACCAAAGCAAACGAAAAGAGTTTTGAAGCTGAAAGAGCACAAGTCAAATTGGGGGATCTAGCTCGGCATCTTTCTCCTCGGCAAGAGCAGCAACTTCAGGCATACCGACATTAGAACCAGCAAAGTTTACAACTCCAACATTTGCTGCTGCGTTCTCCACCGGCTCGCTCCCAAGGAGGGTACCAACAGATTCAGAGGAAACCGGCGAAAGCATCAAATCTTTCTTCAACTCAGCTTCGATTCTCTCAAACTCATCAGTCGCGTCGGCCAAATCAACCCTCCACCCTGCCAACTTTGCCGCCTCGGAGTCCAAAGCAGGCGCATCATCTTTCTGCAGTATCTCAAGGAACTGCAGGTTGCTGTCGACTTGGGCAAGATCGAGCTCCTTCTCCTTCGCGGCCTTCAGCTCGTCAATGTTTTTCTCGATTTTGGCAAGACGCTCCTGAAATTTTTTGGACAGTTCTCGCCTCGCTGCCTTCCGGGCTTTGTTGATATTCGCCTCGTGCAGAGCGTTAGCAGCGATAAGCTGCCTCTTTAGAGACTCGATTTCGGCAGCCTTCTTCTGCTTGGAGCGGTCCAACCTCATAGCTAAGTCGCCGGTTTTGTTCCACTCGTCTCTGAGACGTGCCTTCTCCTTCTCCAGAGATTCGATCTGAGCTGAAGCAGTTGCCAGCTCGGCGACATGGTGTTTCTCTAGCTCGGCAACTTTGTTCTTGAAAAAGGACGCGTCTTCTTGGGCATCTTCGACCCGGCGCCTATCCTTCCTCAGATCTTGTTCGAAAGCAGCGACTATTTTGTTTATAGAGGCGACGAACTGTTCATAGGGGAAAACAGTCAGCATTCGGGGCTAATCAATTGACAAGATATTCACTCTATAGACATACCTTGGTTCCTCGGAGCGACATGTCGGTATATAAGTCGCCATGGGATAGAACATCGACAGGAGGCAGCCTGTCTCCTGAGCAGCGGACCTGCGAAAAGAGAGTCGCAGAAGCTTCCCCGTCGTTACAGATCGGCTCGGGTCCTTCTGTCTGAATGACGCTAATGTCAGCTCGGCTGGAGTTGGATCAGATGGTTTTTGGCGCTTCCTTTTTTGTTTTTCTTTGTTCTTTTCCTTGTCAGGCTCGGCAGTAGCGCGTTTCTTCCGGACATCCTTGTGTTGAACAACTACCGAGCTAGAAGGCCTAGCAGCGGGAACGATAGCAGACACCACTTCCCTGGTTTCTGCATCAACTGCTGGAGGCTCGGGAAGAAGCTGCTCTTCCACCTCGATGGCAGTCTGGGTAACCATCTCGGCAACTGGCTCGACGGATTGATCGACTCCTTTCATTGCCTCGTCGGCTCGGCTAGCTGCCTCTCTTGCCTCCTTCTCCTTCATTGCCTGTTTATCGCGGATTGTCAGCCTTTTTCCCATCTTTTCCCTTGGAAGACTTGGCAACGAAGATTCAGATTCTGAGCTGTCAGATACTTCTACACCGGCGAAAATGGCTCGGGCTTTCTCAACTCTTCTCAAGGAAAAGTGTTTCTCCCAATGGCACTTCTTAGCGGCAAGTGTGTTCCGAAGTGTAACGTGTCTTCTGGGAAGCGTGGTAGAATCTGCCGAACTGCAAAAACACATAAGAAAACGGTGGTCAGCTCGCTACAAAGCAAAACTTAGTAAATCTCCTGAAGGGTCTACGGCTCGCCCACCAATATCTCCCCACTCTGACTTGACATAATGGATGCTTTCGGCTTCTACTGTAGCATCATTAATGGGAACAAAGAAGAAATAGTGTCCCCAGTCGCCATCCTTGCTTCGGAAGCCTTCGATTATTTTTCTTTGCTTCTTATTGGAGATGTAGTAGGCTCCGGAATTCTTAATTTTTCGAAACTCGAGGAACTGCCGAAGATGGGAGATGCGAACCGTCGCATCACACTCGTAGCTCCGAACCAGAATCCCAACTAAGTGACGCATCCCACGAGGCGTGACTTGGCTCGGCGCTAACCCATGTTTGTATAGGAAACGGATGATCAAGCTGGGAATCGGAAACCAGAGTAGACAACCGTAGAAGAAACTCTCATAGAGAGTAAAATACCCGGGTGGAGGAGTTTCGGCTCGGTCAGTTGGAGCTGGGACAACCAGTTCGACACCTTCTGAAATGTGGAATCGATGCCTTAACGCCTCCAAGGACTCGGCAGTACATAAGGACGAACCAGGTGGGTCAGGTCGTCTCTTTGGAGCTTTTTTCTTAGGCTTTTGCCTCGTCGACGTGCTAGCCTGGTGGCTCGCAAACAATCTCTCCAAACGCATTTTTTCTGCCTCGTCAATAACGTATTCTGTCGGCTCGGCTTTAAACTCTTCGAGAGCCTTTAGTACCAGAGCTGCTTCGGCATCCGCCTCGGCATCAATAGCCTCGTCAACCAAAGACGGGACAATAATCTGCAATCGACCCTGCGGAGAACTAGGCTCAGCTGGCTCGAAAACCTCCGGAGAAATACCATCTTGCGACCCAGCAGTGAAGCAGAAGTTGCCGAACCAATAGAATCTTCCAGCTCGGCGATATGCGACATTGATATTTCGGCTCGGAGTCAAACTGATACTTAGAAAGAATTGGAGGGGGTTTTTGGTTCGGAAACACTTAAATGTGATGAATCTCGCCTCGGAGACGGAAGATCAAGGAGAAATCGATCCGGATGAAGATGGATCGGAAAATTGAAGCACTCGCCGGACGCGTTCGAAGATGGATCGGAAAGTGCAAGGAGACGCCGAGCCACGTTTAAAGATGGATCGGAAAATTTAAATAGCGGCGGCGGCGGAACAGGAGAATCGATGAAACCCTAGCCAACTACTTAAACAAAAAAAGAGAAAAGAGGAGAGAGAAGAGAGCTACCTGATTTTTCGGAAATGAAGAGAGGTGAGTTATGAGGAAGTGAGACAAAGATCTGAATATAAAGAAGCATGGAATTACAGCGCGTAACGCCACGCAGCCTCGGGAACATGCGAAATACTTACAGTTCCCAATAAAGTTGTAATCATGAACAGAGACACTTCAAGCCAACATTACTGCCGAGCCAAAAACACATCACTTATTGGGATGGTTCGGCAGCATATCAGAAGAAGACGGCTCGGTGAAATAACAATCAGCCAAAACAGCTCGGTCAAACGAATGATAAGTTGGCTCGGCAGCATGACAAAGGTGTCGGTTCAGCAATATAAAAACAAATATATCACATGCCAAAGTGGCTCGGCAACGCAATCAAAGATGAATCAGCAACACGTCAAGGGGTTTGGCTCGGTGATAAGATACTCCAGTGTTGGCTCGGAAATAAAACACCTTGGTAATACTCAGTTCGGCTCGGCATGTGTCAATAATGCCCGGATGACAACTTCACCACAAAGCTGGCTCGGTAGCCCAAACAGAGTTGATCTCGATCTTGACTTTTCACCTCGTCACTATTACCAGTAATACTGCCGAGCTGGAGGGCTAACTGTTGGGGTCAGTTTTCACCCCATCGAGATCAACTGCTAAAAATGCTAAGTATGGAGGAAAGTAAGTGACGAGCCAAAACTTGGCTAGGCAATGGAAAAAGCAGGAGACGAGCCAACACCCCTGTTGGCTCGGAAGCAGGGAGAATCGGTGACGACCCAAACTTGGCTCGACAGCATGAAGCAGAAGGAGACGAGCCAAACTTGGCTCGGCAGCATGAAGCAGAAGGAGACGAGCCAAACTTGGCTCGGCAGCATGAAGCAGAAGGAGACGAGCCAAACTTGGCTCGGCAGCATGAAGCAGAAGGAGACGAGCCAAACTTGGCTCGGCAGCACGAAGCAGAAGGAGACGAGCCAAACTTGGCTCGGCAGCATGAAGCAGAAGGAGACGAGCCAAACTTGGCTCAGCAGGGTGAAATGGTGACGAGCCAACATCTTGGCTAGGCAGCAGGAAGAAGAAGTGACGAGCCAACATCTTGGCTAGGCAGCAGGGTGAAATGGTGACGAGCCAACATCTTGGCTAGGCAGCAGGAAGAAGAAGTGACGAGCCAACATCTTGGCTAGGCAGCAGGGTGAAATGGTGACGAGCCAACATCTTGGCTAGGCAGCAGGAAGAAGAAGAGACGAGCCAAACTTGGCTCGGCAGCACGAAGCAGAAGGAGACGAGCCAAACTTGGCTCGGCAGGGTGAAATGGTGACGAGCCAACATCTTGGCTAGGCAGCAGGAAGAAGAAGTGACGAGCCAACATCTTGGCTAGGCAGCAGGAAGAAGAAGTGACGAGCCAACATCTTGGCTAGGCAGCAGGGTGAAATGGTGACGAGCCAACATCTTGGCTAGGCAGCAGGGTGAAATGGTGACGAGCCAACATTTTGGCTAGGCAGCAGGAAGAAGAAGTGACGAGCCAACATCTTGGTTAGGCAGTGGAATGAGTAGGAGACAAGCCAAATACTTGGTGACGAGCCAACATGTTGGCAAACCAGCAGAACGGTGACGAGCCAACATGTTGGCGAACCAAAACTCTCAGCTCGGCATCAAGGAGAAATGGGCGACGAGCCAGCCCATCGATGATCCAACAAAGCAACAAGCCCAACGTCTTAGATAGAATGAGGCAATGAGCCACAAGACATTGGTGGGCCGAGGCGATGAGGCAAAGAAAGAAGCCCATGAAAACCATAGAGGAAATTCCGAAGAATAAGGAAGTTTTCCTTTCTCGTTTAGGAAGAAACCTAGCCGACCTATTTGTGGATAAATAGACAATGTACCTCTTTGAAAAGGGGATCCGAAAATTGACCTAGCAAAACGCTTATTACTTTACAAACAGCTTTCGAAACAGCTTGAATAAAATCTCCATCTTTGGATCTCAGTTTCTTGGTTTCTTTACATAGAAGTTTGTCGAATCCCTAAATCTCTTTACAAGTTTTGGTTGTGCGAGTTTCGACTCCCACAATGACCTAGAATTATATTTTCATCAGCAAACCATATATTTTAAGGAGAATGATCGAAGAAGATCATGCTTGGTTCGGGCTAGTTTAGGAGTTTACCAAAGAGATCCAAAACCGAGTGTAAATAACGAAACATCAGCTAAAACCATGACTTGGAGACCATCTAGGAGCATCATATGGTTTCCTTTTAACTCAATAAGTCGTCCATATTCTTCCTAACCAGCTGGATTCGCCAAACAGCAAGTTAAATCTACACTTGCCTTAGTTAAGAGCGTTCACACATATGTTCACACTCAACAGCTCCTTTATCAATACTGTTGTGTGTTGGAGGCATTCTACACCTACAAGATACCATCAAGACACGTGCTATGTTTCACCAACCCACACTTGATCCTACAGATTCAAAGGAGACCAAACTTGCCTATTTTGCAGTCAAATGCAATCAAACTCCAACGGATCTTTCTCTCTCCGTTTTTGAATGTTTTAGAGACCCTCCAAGGGCTTAAGAGACTCCCTCGGCGTAATTTCACCTTCCTAAGCTGTCTAGATACAAAGCTCAAGAACTTTTCATATTCTGCCAAAATTCACCATTTAATTCAAATGGCTCTATTCCTTTAATTTGATGATTTCTTTTCTTTTCTTAGGCTTTAGAACTATTTTCTATGAGTCTATAAAAGCTCAGCTTCATTTTCATTGTAGATCACCAATTATCTTCGATTATATAAATAGTACTTTTTCTCTAAAAAGTGTTTCTTTGTGTTCTTGATCATTTGTGCCTTAGGTAGATTCATAGTCTCTTTGATTGTGCGGATTTAGTTAGTTTGGGTAATTAAACTCTCTGATTTCATGTTTCTTTTATCTTCATTTCCCTCTCTACCAGCGAACATCTTCCAAATTTAAGCTTGGAATTTCTTGATCATCGTGCGATCATAAGTTGGTGGATTCCAATCTTATATCATCTAATTAAGGTTATAAATCTAAATCTCTGACCCAACATCAATGGTACAGAGGAGAACCAATAAGAAGTGAACTAAATCGATAGAAATTTCAGAAATGGAGGTTTCAACAACAAGTTTCAATCCCATCAAAATATGTCCTACTGAAACACTAATGCTGAAAACCTTCAAGATCAAGTCTACCTTCAACAAAGGTGCCCAACAAGGAACTCAGTACCAGCCTAAGAACTCGTTATATCCAAGGGGATTCTACCAAGTGAAGCAACCTTTCACTCTCCCTCAAATTATTGCGTCGGTCTCACAAGATAGTAAACTTGAAAGTCGAAACAATGATGTAGCAATGCCTAAAAGTTTGGGGCAAAGCAGCTAGGAGATCCATGAGAAGAAGGATAACATGTACAATTATCTCAATAATAAGTATGAGTCCATTGCTACACATGTTTCGAAGTTGGATGTATAAGCTGCTCAAACAATGGAAGCCATTAAGAAACAAGCCGAAGAGAAGGCAAATAAGTTTTGTAACGTTGCCTCCACTAAAGAAGAAGAACTCGTGGCTGTCCTTAAACCATCGCAAGAGGTTTTTATCTTGGCAACAAAACCAATACAAGAACGTTTCCCATAAGAATCAAAAAGAGAAGGCTTAAGATGAGGACACTCGAGAAGTCGAAAATCCGGGGAAATTTGTTGTCTCATGCTCTATTAATGGAGTTGAAGTATATGACTGACTATGTAATAATGGAGGTAGTGTCAATGTCAGGTCACTAGCAATGGCAACAGAGCTAGGGGTCTCTGATTTTTTACCATAAAAAGTCTACATAGGGTATACATAATTATTCCATCTACGCCCTATCGAGTCTTAGAAAATGTGATGCGTAAAGTGGGTAATGCTCTTGTCCCTATTGATTTCCAAGTTGTGGTAATGAAGACCGGGAAGATAAACGCCTTCATAGCTGGATTACAATTTTTAGACACAGCTGGAGCCATTGCTGATTTTTCTATCCAAAGGATCTCATTCTCCAAAATCGACAAGACTCTCTTCTTTCCGAAAATGAATGTTGAGAGTGTGCCAAGTATTGTTGAAATCAAAGAAAAGAAGCTTAGTCTAGAGTCTGTAGATTCCAAGAAAGTGCTAGAAAATGTCAAGGAAAGAGATCCCAATGCCAAATCAAAGATAGTTGCAAAACCGTCAAAGATGAAGCATAAAGATGTCTTCAAAGATATTAATTTGGTTTTGGCATCTACTGTGGTTACTAAGGAAATGTGTGAACCTAAATAGAAGCCCAAGGATGTGCCTAAGTCATTTGCAAAGATACAAGTCTTGCTTCCCAAGAATTTAGATGCAAAAGACAAGGAACCCATCAAGAAAAAGCTTGAAAGCACTTTGAAGCTTTTCTCGAAAGCTTTTGTCCTCAAAGATGACGTTCGAGGCACACTTGAAGTCGTCTCAATCAATCCCAACTTTTCAAATTGAAAGGCAAAATAAGTTAAAGGAACCACAATTCCTTTAGTGGATCCATCTCAAACATAAATGGCATAGGACTCGAGCTAATTGATTTTAAACAAGCGCTTTATGGGAGGTAACCCACAATATATATATTAACGTCTGGAATATTAACTATTACAAATTATGAGAACAATTACATGGACAATTCTACAATTGACAATTTTAACCTTGATATGCGGGACCACGATGAACGGCTCTACTTGCACCATGCTGGAAATCTTCTTGACTTTTGCCTCTATTAATTTTCATAAATCGCATTCTCTGGGACTCGAACTCCATACCTCCTGGTGTATAAGCATTAATGAACCATTAATCAAACCACTGAATTAAGGGGGTTTCCACAATATTTTATTTAAAGTTTATTTTAAGTTTTAATTTTTTATGATTTGGTTTTATGTTAACTATTTTTAAATTTTTTCATGAATTTTGGAAAGCTTATAAAATACAAAAAAAAAAAAAATGAATTTTCGACGAAAGGGGTGCAGGTCATTAACATGGGTCAAAAAATTACACACGGTGGATCAACACCGGTCCTGAAAACTGCAATTACACACGGGCACCGGTCGAGATTTTCACCCAGTGCTCAACCCAGACTCACCTTGTGGTCGAGAGTTTCACGTTCCACAGGTAGAGAAAAATTCGACCATGACCTCAAGTGACACTCGACCCACACTCGACGACGTACTCGACCCGGCACGTCCTACGATCGATTAAAACTCAACCTAAACTTATCCCATGGTCAAGATTCCGGTCGACCACATTTCGACCACGACCCATATCCGGTCACGAGCACTAGTCGTGATCCTTGACCGGTGTCGAGCCATCCGAACCAAATGTAAGTTTTCTCAACCCAACTTAAACCAAACCAATTCTAAACCGGTATTAAACAAATTTTAACCAAAATTAGACATAAATTATTAATTTTAAAAATTATGTCTCGTTATTTTTGGATCATAGAGACACAACATTATCTTTGTCTCTCTCAAGTGTTCTTGAGCTCAAAACCCTTAAAACTTAAAATTTGGAGTTTTTTGCTAAATTTACACTGGTTTAAGTGGATTCTAAAGGGGATTTCAATTCTCTAACCTATTTTTCATCAAAATCAAAGATAATGTATCATTTTGGACATTATGATTAATCAGATCATTGTAATTAACTCGGATGATAATTATTTCAATTTAATCAGGATACTCCTCCTCTCGTGTTCACATTGCTCGAATTTTTTTTTATGATTCTGTGTTTTTGTTAAATCCTTTGACACGTCTTGAAAAGAGTGATTAGCTTGGTTATTTGCAGTTTCGATTTAAGATTATGATAAGAGATTGAAGGTTTCTTGTATTATCCAATCTCTGTTTCACAATTATATAAATAAAAATTGTATGTTACTACAATACAAACCAAAAAAAACATGGCACGAAAAAGGTATATTAATAAGGATGGCCAATTCGGTCAACTCAACCCAACTCAATCCAATTCAACCCAAGAAATTTGGGTTAGTTTGGATATGGATTTATACAAAAATCCATTAGATCTAATAATAAATATTAATTTGGGTTTGGGTTATGGAATATTTGGATTGGTCTTTGGATAACTAAAAGACCCATA
Source organism: Pseudoturritis turrita (assembly GCA_900406555.1). Taxonomy (NCBI): domain Eukaryota; kingdom Viridiplantae; phylum Streptophyta; class Magnoliopsida; order Brassicales; family Brassicaceae; genus Pseudoturritis; species Pseudoturritis turrita. The sequence goes on from OVBL01000569.1 coordinate 746,358, forward strand.
TAAAATCCATAAAATCTTACATAAATTATAAGAGTAAATAACTTAATATATTAAACTATTTAAATCAAAATTAATAATTTACTATTAATTTTGTAATTATATGTAAAATTATCTAATTTTACTATTAACCCTAATCATAAGTTAACTAATTTTGTAGTATAAAAGAAATTCTGAATAGAAATTCGAAGAACACTTTGAAAGATAAATCGATTTCTCCACCATACGTCTCATATTTTGTTTATATTGTTGGTTTTTCTTGGAATTTTTTTTTAAATACTTTCAGTGATTCTAGTTTAACTATTAGTTTTTTGTTCGTCGTTTATTTTATATTAAATGTAAAATATCAAGGATAATGTTTTTTGTTTTATTTCAGGATTTTATGAATTATTTTTATTTACTAAATTTAGGTTAAGAATTTATTTTAGATGTTATTGTCATTTTTCTATAGAAGTTCAATTAACCGAAACTAATCCAAAACCTAAACACCTATAAGTAAATTAGATTTAGGTTTACTTTGGTCAAATTATTTATGATCCAAACAACTTAAACCCGATCTAAAACTTAAAAAACTTGATCCAAATTTTATTTGGATTGAATTTGATACAATATTTCTTAACCCATATAACCTAAACCCAACCCAAAACCTAAGAAACCCAACCCAAAACCTAGTTTGGGTACTGCGATTGCCCGCTAGAGGTCTGTAATGAAGCCTCCGCTCTTGTGCCGGTCGTTACCAGAACCCTAGTGGTTGTCGATCACTACAAGAAAACAGAGAATGAGTGACTACCAATATGGTCACAACACAGTCGCAAAAGACCAATTTACGACTAATTAGTGACTAAAATAAGTAGTGGCAAAATTTTCGTCGCAAAATAAAACAGTCGTCAAATAGTCGCAAATAGGGGACTAAATTGTGACGATTTATATTAGTCGTACATATACGACTACTTTGGGACGAAATGTAGGAGTCGTATATTAAAGACTAAAAAGTGACGAGGCTTATTTTGGGACTGATGTACGACATAGTCTTGTAGTCGTAAAATTTGAGACTAAGTAGTGACTTTCGATGTAGTCGTGCAGTTGCGACGTTTTAAAGAAAGACCAGTATTATCGAGGCTTAGTCTCAATTTCGTCGCGTATTAACAACGACATGGCGACATATTTGTTCAATGTGTCTACGGTTGCTTCGCAAAAGGGTCACAAATAAGCGACTAGTTTGCAACTAACTTAACAGAAAAAAAAAATATATATATATATATATATATATATATTTCTTTACATTTAAAACAAATTAGAAGATGTTTTAAACCTATAATTGTAATTGAATTAAGAAACAAGTACTGCAGACATAAACCAAATATCCCAAACACAAAATATAAAGTTTTAACACATCCTATACACAAAATACAAAGTTTTAACACATCCCATACACAAAATATAAAGTTTTAACACATCAAAAGGTTTTAAAACTAGGATAAGTTCAGGTGGCAGGTCGGTTAGATGGAGTAGTGGTTGTTGCATTGCATGGGGGTCTGGCTGTTGTATTGGCTGGGGCTGGCGCTGGGGATGGGTCAGTGAGTAGTGGAGAGGGTGTTGCGGTGGCTGGTGTAGTATTTGAGAGCTGAGATTGAGTCATGTAAGCTGCAAGTCCCGGATTATTCTCTTTAAGGTAAGAGAGAATCGTTTCCAAGCTTGAGATCCTGTTTTGAGCTTGCCGTTGCTCCTCATCACGTCGAGCATTTTCCAATTCTTGGTCAGTTATCTTACGACGAGCGGATTGAAGCTGTTCCTGGATCTCCAACAGTTCAATCGAAGACGAGCTTGCATAACATTCTTTTCTTTTCCCCTTGTTGACCAGCTCTCGGAGTTCGCCAAGCCCAAAATGGTACCTTTTGGGTCTGTTTTAGTACACTAAAACAAGAAAAAACAGCCAAGACAGTTACGTTGACATGAAGCTAAACACATACAATGCTTGAGAAGAACCTAAAAAACAAGTAAATATAGCAGAATGATTCAAAACAGAATGAATCATAACCAAAAACAGAATGATTCAAAATAAAAAAAACAAGTATAAACTTACTTAAACCCTAAACATCACCACAAAAGTATTGAAGTAGAACAATCTATTCAGAAGACACAAATGATGCATGTACAGTCCATACACTTTGAATCAATCAATCCATATAAAGTATTTCTAACTATGCTAACAAATCGTGCTCACCAAACAAAGACATGAAGCATTCAAGCTCAGAATGGACCAGTTGAGGAGAAAGAGAAATAGAAGATGAAACAAAAATCTGAACAAAAGAGAAGAGAAACTTATACATAACTCAATACCAGCCATGATAACACAGACAATCCTATCATAAAAAAGCAGAAGATAAAGGAAATTACCTTAAGGAAGATTTGATTCTTTTCTTCATGGGTGAGGGTGCGGTGAGTAGATTCCTCATACGAAGTCCCTGATGTTTCTGGACGATCGACATCCTTTAGAGACATTACCTCTGCTAGGCTCTTCTCGTAAGCCTCAGCTACTGCTTTGGCCTTCTTCTCAACAAAACTTCCATCAGCCCTTGTATGTGTTCTCATAAAAACTTCACCAAAAGTAACAGTTCGCCCTAGTTCCTCCTCCTGTAATAATAACACATATTAAGTAGAGTCAGTATGTAATTCTAAAGGAAGGACACACTTTTTACCATTTCCTGTTGAATGGTCAAGTATGATTTCTACCCGGATACGTGCTTGAGGACTCCAAGACCGCCACGATCAGAATTATGGGACTGTGAAACAGTAAAGTTCCTGTCCACTGCATCTGGAGTTTTCCAATGAACCCACACTGCTGCCCAAAGCATCTCGCCAATCCAAGGTGGCCTTTCACCACTGTTCTTCGCCTGAGATACTATTCTTTTCATCATATTTTTCGCAATCTTCAAGTAATGCTGCTCCACAAGGTCTGTAATCCCAATCTCCAATTGTACATCCGCTACACAGTACAATAAAGGAATGAGTATTGATGATACTTATGTATTACAAATGAAATATAACACAAGTAAAACCAGAAATCATTACCGCAAACGTTATGAAGTATCTTTCTTGGATGTGTATCGGCGTAACCTTCTAGCTATAGTATGGCCCATCAAAGTTTCGCCGAAATATTCCAGCAATGACACGAGTCAATTTACCTTTGTCCCAGGTTAACCTAGTACATGAATACAAACAGAGAATAAAACATAAGAAATCAGAATAAGCGACTTAAAACAGGCCATGGTCAGTTGAGAAGAGCAGTATGTACCATAATAAAGTGGCCTGTATCTACAATTTAAGACTTCACAAGAATACGACTATGCCTAAAAGAATCAACTTAAACTGATATACGCTGATAACACGAGTGGTGCACAGATTCAATGATGCAAACAAATGCAACATATACAAACTCTTAGTTCTAAAAATGACCCTATATGCATATACAATACAATCACTGAACTTAAACTTATGTGGCTAAAACTTATGCAGTAAACTGATACGATCATTGACCCTTATATACAATACATAGATGAAATAAAAATGAAAGCAAACTTACCACGTTGTCTTAACGCCGGGGATACGATGCTCACTCAAGCGTGGGAGATTTTCTCGGCCAGGAAGAGCCAACAGATCATCTAACATCTGATCGAAGTCCGCCATATCTTCATCGGGATCATTATTCTCTTCTGCATTCTCAAGTGGTTATTCATAATCGGGAAGATGAACTTGATGGTTTTGTTCCTGGGAAATCTGAAATACCGGAGGATGTGGTTGATGATTTGGATAAGGAGGTTATTGTGGGAAGGGAATCTGTTGAGAGAGATGGGAAGGTCACGGTTGAGTGGACGGTGCATACTCTCGTGGAAGAGAGTTCCTGTTAAACGAGAATGTGGCCTAGGAAGATGGGTTCGAGGAGTAAGAAGAGGCCCCTTGGGATCTACCAACTCCGGCCATTCGCGTACCCGGTCCGCCGTTGGATCTCGCAACTGAGCCTGCCGGCGAACCCTCTCCAACGTTGGCTCTCGAACCTCCATTTGGGGGTGAACCATTTTCGGCGTTGGGTAGGAGACCTCCGCCTGAGGTTCCACCTGTTTCGGCGTTGGCTAGAAGACCTACGTCTGAGGTTCCACTTTTTCCCGCGTTGGCTCGAAGATCTCCGCGTGAGTTCGAAACAACTTGGCCAGTTGGTCTACTCCCACCGTGAGACTTAGCCCCTCGACCACTACTGGATTTTCCCTTTCCAGCCATGGATTTGTCGAGGTTAGGAAGGAAAGCGAGATAGATAGAGAGATGAACTGATTCTATCTATTGAGAGAGATACAGAGATAGACCCAAATCGAGAGAGAGACAAAGAGATGAACAGATTCTAGGAAGGAAATCTGTTGAGAGAGAGAGAGAGAGAGAGAGGTGAAGATTCAGACCCAAATCGAGAGAGAGACAAAGAGATGAACATATTTTGTCGAAGGAAATGGAGAAAGAGAATTGAAATCGGATGAGAGGTAGGGAGAAAAACCGAAACCTGAATGGAGAATCATATCTAGGGTTTGGAAAATTGAATGGAGAAACAAAAAGATGAACAAATTATGTCGAAGGAAATGGAGAAAGAGAGTTGAAATCGGATGAGAGGTAGAGAGAAAAACAAAAACTTGAATGGAGAATCAGATCTAGGATTTGGAAAATTGAATGGAGAATCATATATTTTCGGGTACTTGTTTTGACTAAGAGTCCGTCAAGAGTGGGTAATTAGTCGCAAACTAATTTTAGGGGGATTTATTTGAGCCCAAATAATTTCACCAAAAGCCCAAATAATTTAAAAACCAAACCTGTTAGCAAATTCAGTTGGTCATAAATTAGTCGCAAATTTGGGACTAATGTAGAAAAGTAGTCACAGATTATGACTATTTTGTGATACTATTTAGTGAGTCACAAGTCTATACCCTAAAATCTAAACTTTTATACCCCTAAAATTGATACACATACTTAATCAATAATTGCAATTATATTTCTTAACTTTTCTTCAGTATATAGTGTTAATTAAGCCTAACTAAGTAAAATTTTAATTTTTATACACTTTAATAATCATTAGATTGCAAACATATGTAATATAAAGTAAAATGTAATTTAAGATGCAAATATAAGATAAGTAGGAGTTTATAAAAATTGTTAGTTAGAAGTTTTGACTATTATATAATATATTTAGTGTAACTGGCAACTGAATCTCGGAATAAATACTTAAAACTAATTTATTTACAATGATCTTTTGGTGAATTTCCAAAAATCATACTGATTAGTCGCAAATCAGTTGGAAAATAGTGATATTTTCAGAATCTCGTCACGATGTAGTCTCAAATTAGTGGGTATTTCATATATAACCCTTTTGTGATATTCTGTAAAAAAAGGTGAAAATTTCCACACCTGCGAATCAAACTTGAGAACTGTAAGTGATATCTGTGTAGCAAACTAGATGAGCTAATGTAACATTTTGGTTTTTATTACATTAACCATATCTATATATATGTTTGGTATCTTAAAATATGAAAAATAATTTTTAACGTAAATCCTCTTATTCGAACCTAAGACCTATGAGTCATATGAATGTTGCATTTCCACTGAACTATAGTCACTATTCGGTTTTTGTATACATATGTTTTATATATACCGATATTTATCAAATTGGAAAATGAATATTTTAAACATTTTTTAACAATACAAATCACACAAATATGTTACAAACTTTAATTAAAACTCCCATACATATTATTCAAATTTGATTATCATCATCCGAAGATGATAAATTACAAAGAAATTCATCTTCTGGTTTAGCGTCTTCAATTTCAAAATCAATTTTTTGTATTGGATGATTTTCGTCAACTAAACTATCGACAATTATTTTTCCAACTGGATCTGTCATTTCATCATCATTTGTTTGTTGCAAAATGACCAACTCTTTCTCGTTAAACTTTCCTTGAATTTCTGGGAATTTTCTTTCAGAACTTTATGCCACAATTTCTGAGGGCATTTAGTATATGGGTATGGAAGATAACAAACCTGATCCGCTTGAGACCCTACAACAAATTAAATTTTAAATTAGAAGTTTATAAATATACATATATATATATATACAAGTAAAAACATGAAATTCGTACCCAAAACAAATGGTTCGTAGTTTTGATATCTCCATGATGAAAGCACGTCGACAATGCCTCCCTCACTTTTCCGAGTATCTTTTCCGATCGTCGGGTAAAACCATTGACAGTAGAAAAGTATGATCTTTAAATTCACAAATCCGGGATATTGAAGCTCCATGATAGTTTCTACGGTCCCATAGAAATCATCTTCTTCAGATGCTTCAGAATAATTTTTGTCTCGGACACATACCCCATAATTCATTGTTTTCTCGTCATTCCATGACCACGTGTGTGAAACAAATACCCTCGCGTAAAATACATGGGCCACGAGGTGACTTTATTTTTAGGACCTTCCACTATTTCATGAACCAAAGTAGGAAAACTTTCTTGACTTTTCATTGCATTCACCTATACAGTAGAACATATGTCACTTAATTAGCATGGTTAATTACTATATAATAATGAAATTCATAGGAAATACATACATATTGGTGGACCCATATATGAAAATCTTCATCTCTTTTCGCCATGACCTCCTCATCAGATAGCCCTGGGTAATCGAATCGAATTTGCGCGTCCAACACTCTGTGTTGCCAACATTAAGATAATTATGACAAAGTGTATAAAAGTTAGACAAAATTATGTTAAAATAATATCGAAAGCATAGTTACCTTTCAAGCGGCCGAAAATAATTACAATTCCGCAAAACATGTGAATGTGCGCACATATAATCTTTCACGCTTAACCAAAATTCACTGCTTTTGCCACTTGGATGACCTATTTCAGTAAATATATCCGGTACTGGTACACTATATATGGAGCTTCACCTACATCATACCGACTTGTCATGCAATTGACCCTTATGTATTTGAAACAAATCACTCATTAACAATAACTTAACATAAATATAAGTAAATTATTACCTTCTTCTGCTAGCTGTAGAAATGTGTGATGCTAAGTAGTGTTCTGAGAAATAAGATATCTCATCATTCATATATGATTGAACAATTGATCCCGCTGGATATCTTTTGTTCTTCGATTTGCCTTTCAAATATTTAAAAAACCTTTCGAACGGATACATCCACCGATATTGCACAGGACCACCAAGCTCTGCTTCGTATGGTAGATGGATAGGTAGGTGCTCCATCACATTAAAGAAAGAAGGCGGGAAGATTTTTTCCAAATTACAAAAAATCATGACAATGTTATCCTTCAGAAGTTGGACGCGAGTTTGATCGAATGATCTACTGCTTAGGTCACGAAAAAATGCTCCAATCCCAACAAAAATCATAAAGTTATATAGATTATAAGTTGTAAAGCAGACATAGATACGTTATATATATATATATATATCCCTGATAATGGTTGGTGCACGTTACGCGGCAAAAGGTCGGTAAAGACAAACGGAACAACCGTTCCATAAATACATGGCAGTCGTGACTTTTCATTCCAGAAAAATTTCCACCATTCATGTCTGCACAACTGGCTAATTCTGCTACATAGCCATCTAGAAATTTAACCTCAGTCTTGACCCATTGTAGTAAGGCTTCTTTCGCTTTTGAAGTCAATCTCCAAATAGGAAATGGAGCTCTCCCTCAATCATCAACATGCAATTCTTTGCGAGAACAAAGTCTTGCGATATCTAATCTCGACTTGACTGTGTCTTTTGATCTGTCTTTAACATTCATAACAGTATACATGATGTTGTCGAAAACATTCTTCTCGATACGCATCACATCAAGATTGTATCGTAGATTGAGATCGGTCTAGTACGGCAGCTCCCAAAAATGCTTTCTTTATGCCAATTATGCCAATCCCCATAGCCGGCCGGTTTTTTTTATGTCCATTTCCGCCACAATCTGATGTTTTAGGTGGTTCGACATGTCGTATATGCTCATATAACATTTGTTCACCAATCACCAATTGAGGTGGATAGTCATTAATTGCGTGCTTTCCCTTCAAAAATTTAACTTTATTCTTCCGTAACGGATGATTGTTGGGCAAAAATCTTCTGTGACAGTCAAACCAGCTTGTCTTCCAACTAGCCGGCAATTGAAAAGCATTTGTCTCACCCATACAAATTAGACAAGATAATCTTCCATGTGTCGTTCATCCCGATAACATACCATATGCCGGAAAATCGCTTATCATCCACAACATATAACTTTAAGGTTAAATGTTTGATCTAATGACACATCATATGCCTCAACTCCGTTATTCCATAACTCCTTTAATTCGTCGATCAGTGGTTGGAGGAAAACATCAAGAATGGCTCGTGGATGATTTGGTCCCGAATTCAGAATCGTAAGAAACAAATACTCACATTTCATGCACATATTTGGGGGTAGGTTGTATGGTCTCATGATCATACGCCACAAAGAATGGTTTTTTGACATACCAAAAGGATTAAAACCGTCTGTACATAATCCAAGATAAACGTGTCACGTTTCTGCTGTAAAAATCTGATGCATTTGATTGAAATTCTTCCACTCTACCGCATCAGATGGATGACACATTACTCTGTCTTCTGACTCTTGCTCAGCATGCCATCTCATCAATGATGCAGTCTTTTGTGATTGGTACATCCTCTTTAATCAGTTAGTGATAGGTAAATACCACATACGACTAAACGGTATTTTTGTTCGTCCCTCACTAGCCTTATATCTTGGTTTTCCACAAAATCTGCAATGCTCCAACTTCTCATTTACTTTCCAGAAGAGCATACAATTATCTATACATACATCAAATGTCTGGTACGGCAATCCTAGCTTCTGCATGAGGGTTTCTGTCTCGTAGTATGAACTAGTTACCTGATTAGAGTCTGGTAAATACTCTGTAAACAATTCCGTCCATGAATCCATACAGCTTTCAGTCAAATTATGGTATGCCTTGATGTTCATGAACCGAGAAGTTAATGATAATTTCGAATAACCATCAAGACAACCATCATAAAGTGGAGTATTTGCCGCGTCTAACATGTCGTAGGACTGTTTTGCCTCATGGGTAGGTTCTTCATAAACATGATCATTTCCACTTTGATGATCATGTTCATGATATTCATTAAATGGCGTAGAACCATGAAATGCATCGTGAACCATCCCGACATAAACATTCCCTCCATCATAATTTATTGGTTGATTACCACTAGTTAAATCTACATTATCATAATGACTACTAGTTCATGCCCCAACAACATTATAATCTTCACCATGTTCTGACCATATATAATATCCAGACATAAATCATCTACTATGCAAATGCTTTGAAACGGTCTTTGTTGGTTTTAAATTTGTCGAATTTTGACATTTAGGACAAGGACGGTAAAACTTACCTCCACTGCTTAGAGCTATGGCCTGGCTACATGCGAAATTCATGAAGTGCTCGACCCCTTCCAAAAATTCACTGGAGATATTATTTGTGCGTGGATCAATTCTATTATACATCCACTCTCGAGAAAAATTCCACATATTTTTTTCTCTTTTTTTCCCCTCTTTTTTTCTCTCTTTTTGTTTCTCTCTCTTTTTTTCTTCTTCTCATTCCTTTTTCTAATCTCACGTTTTCAAAATTTTTTATGATGAATGAATGTTATCGTGAGAATGTTGCCATATTTATAGTTGACATTTAGTCACTCTTTTGTGACTATGCAAAAACAGTCACAAAGTTAGGTACCTACCTACCCCCCTTATTTTTCATGTTTCCACCTACTTACCTTAATGACTGTTTTGTGACTCAACTGGGACGACGATTGCAAGTGGCTAAACAGTCGCTAATTTGTGACTATTTTGGGACTGAACTTTCTGACTAAAGGAAGAGTCGCAAATTAGTCTCATTTTGTGACTACTTTACGAGGAATCTACATCGACAAATTATAGTCTTAACTCAGTCGCAAATATACGACGGTTAACCGACTACATTCGGTCCTCGTAAATTTGCGACTAACACGTCTCCAAATCTACAGTAGTCACTTATGAGTCGCAAAGTAGTCACAATAGAGTCAAAAAAATTTGTGACTAAATAAATAGTCACAGAAAATAGTCACTCATTCTCTGTTTTCTTGTAGTGGATGATGCTATTCTACTTCGGAAGACGACGATATGAATACAAAATCCGAGCTCTCTAAACTCAATTTTTTTCAAATTTCAAAATTATGTACTTTTTGAATTTCTCATAGAATTAGACTTATATTGTCATGACCCCTCCCACACTAATAAAAATATATATATAAAGAAGAAGAAGAGGGAGTTGAGTAGGTGAAAAGAAGAAGAACAAAAGAAAAGAAAATAATAAAAAGGGGAGAGATCGTGAGAGACTGAGAGGAATAGCAGAAAAAAAAAGAAAAGAGAAGAGAAAAAATAAAGAAAGAAATAGAAGAGGAGAAGAGGAGAAGCTTCGGGATATCGGAGACGGAGACACGTGAGAAAATGGGAAAGGAAGAGAGGGTGTTCGGGTTGGGTTGGGTGAGAGAGATAGAGGAGGGCGTTGTCTGTGGTGGAAGATCCACCCGAGGAGAAGGTTGGAGATGCAGAAGTGGAGAAGAATTAGATCGGAGAAGCGAGAAGAAAGAGGAAGGAGAAGAAGGGAAAACAGCTTCGTAGTGAGGTTTTGCGGGAAAGTTTTCGGTACGATATGAATGACTTAGGATGCGATCTATGTGTCATTGAATAGATCTCGGTCTCTAGTTTCTGGACCACATTTCCGATCTCGAATCCAAGTTAAGGTCCATTTGAAAATCGATCTTGAAGTTGATCAATAAAACATTGTTTCTGAATCCATAATTTCCTAAGTATAATTAGTCTGCTTACATTTTCAAGTTGTGGTTTTGGAGGTAATTTTCCGTTGATACAGCAGGACTCAGACAACGATCTTGGTGTCTCTAGAAATGTGTTGTTGCAGGGAATCCATTCAAGTTTCCGATTTCCGATCCGATATAAAGTCGGTAAGTTATTAGTGTTTTTTTCTGGTCAAGAAACACTTTTTCTGTCCAAAACCCAGAAACCCTATTCTGAACTAAAATGCAAACGCAGATCTGAAACGCTATTTTCCAGACGCCAGATGCCAGACGCCCAGAACGCAATTTCAGACCACCATAAATAGCATTTCAACCGGAACAGCCCGAAACGCTATTTTCAACCGCAACCATCCGAAACGCTATTTTCAACCGCTATTTTCCAGACTCAGTTTTTGGACGTGATTGCTAAGGTGAGGGTGGGATCTGTGGATTCTTAACACTCCTAGTCAATTTGTAGTCTTTAGTGTTAAGTTTAGAAGATTAAAAGATGATTGATGATTGTTTGAGCATGATTGATTGATGATGGTTGATTGATGATGAGGATATGTTGAAATGATGGTAGTGTGACTATCTTGGTTTATGATTGGATAGTGATTTTGATTCGTGTGTGATGTCGGACTGAGGACGAGGACATGGCGATCCCGCTAAAGCCCGTGAACGGGCTGACGAGCCAAAGGTGCCATACATCCTTTCGAGGTAACGGACAACCCAAGTGTCACGGACTTCGTGTCGAAATATATGATATGTGCTAATGTGTGTTAATATGTGATGTGATGATATTGTTGCTATGTGTTAATGTGACTTCTTGGTTGAGCATGATGTTTGTTGCATGTTCTAGAGTTAGTATTTTCGTGTGCAAGTTGGTTAGTAGTGGTGGGAGTCATGTGGGCAGACATGACCTTCCCTCACTGAGTAACCTAGTTACTCACCCCTCTTTTTCCCTTTTCAGATTAGAAAACTTGAAGGGTACCGGTTCAAGGCGAGAATTGTTCAGGTGCTGGAATTTGGGAATTGATTTATTTCGCATTTCAGAAAAAATATAATTTGGTTAAGTCGAAGAGTTATTATTTAATGAACTACTTACCGTCTCCGACGGGTGTTACATATATCACTTGATTGTTAGAGAACCCATTTAGTTAAACTTGTTTATCCATGAAATTTGCATTATTGATGAATTTATGATATGTTTGCACCTTAAATTCAATTTTTACAAAAAATAATTTTTGGATTCTTAATTACAAACAAATTTGGGTGATTTAAATGTTATTAACACATTCATTAGTATTGTTTCTTCATATATGTAGGACATGTGTGATATTTGGCATGATTACACTTATAATTCAATTTTTGGGGTGATTTTCATGAAAAGTGAATAGTAAATCCGAAAATTATGAATTAATTTGAGAAATTTTGTTTTACCTTTGGATTTTAATTCTAATGATTTCTTATGCATTATTATGCTCTTAATTGATTATATTTAGCATTGATATTAATTCTTTGGTATTTGTACTAATTTGTTATTTGAGAATTTTGATATTGTAGTTATTTTGAATGGAGTATGACATAGCTCCACGACGGTCTAAAAGAAAACCTCGACGTAAAGAGAAAAATTTTGTGATCCAAGAACAAGGAGAAACGCCCCAAGAGTCACAAAATCAAAGAAACCGCCAAAGGTTGCAACAAAGAGGCATGGAAAAGATGATGTACAAGATAGCGAGGAGGCTTTGAGCTATCGCCTATGGATGATACAGTTGAGGAACCCGTACGATTTTTGGAGGTTACACAAATATTTCAACCTCGGGCAGCCCCTAAATGCAAGAAGAAACCGAAGCCAAAAATGGCTCGAGTTGTAACCGAGGCAGCACATATCACTATGAGACATGTTGGGACATCAATGGATGCCGATTTTTGACTATAAGGGAGCATTGAATCAGTTCAAGATTATTCCAACATTGCGCATAGATTATGAGTCCATTGATCTTCTTAGTTTAAGAAGAGACATTGAATGGTATCTTGACGCCTTAGAGATAAGGAGGTTCGTTGAGCTTTCTCACCCAACTTATGAGAAGCTAACCCATGAGTTCTTAAGCACCATGACATTAGCCTATCCGGAAAGCAACAATGTGAAGGCTAAGGAAGAAATTCTAGCATCCTAGATTAGTGAGAACTCTTGGTTTTCTGTATCATGATCACATTCCATTTACCATGAGCGAAGCCTCCTTTGGCACTTTGTTGAGGTTTCCAAATGAGGAGGTTATGCCAGGCATTTCCAATAAATCTTAGATCACTCATATGAGGATTAGGTATATGCATCGACTTGATGCTAAGTTGATTATCAGTAGGATCGAGCACAGTGCAGTTCGCAAAGACGAGTTTTTTATTCTCATTGCACCATTTGTTGAATCACCTGAAAAGGTGAACTCTATGTCTCTTTTAGCTTGTCGTTTGGTTGAATTCAAGTGTGATGTTGAAAAGAGAAGTCACGAAAGAATGCATCTAGTGATTTTGGAGCTACCATCACGACAATTATGATAGTTTATGGAGTTGATTTGGGCGGTGAGCCACCATTAAGTTGTGACAACAAGCTCATCCTCTCTGCACTTCAGAGGAAACACTTTCTTTGTAGATTTGTTGAAGACTACGAGTTTTTTGGGTATCTCTTCATGCCACCATATGAAGAGTTAAACCAACGCATACTCCTCTCTTGTGAATTTTTTCCGTCATTGAGTGAAGTTATCCCCTCTTTTAACCCTCCTCGCTCTACTTGATTTATATGTGCACCAGGCTCTCCGCTTGTTGGGATTGTTCACTTTTATCATGCCAAGTCTAGAGAGGCACGTAGAGCTCGGATTTCAGAGGTGCTTAGGACCTCAGTACACGGCCCTCTTCTTCTTCCGCACCTCCATTGATATCCCCTCTGTGTACTAGTACGGATAGATTGTTCTATACCACTCTAGGAGATGAATGAGAGTAAAAAGCACAGCTTGAGTCCAAGGTCCATATGCAAGACAAGCTGATTGCCACACTTGTCAAAGCAGTTAGTAGATACACGCCTCATTTCTTCAAGAGATCATCACGGACCAGAACTGAGGCGAGACCTGATGATGACTTGGGTAGTCTTTCCCTAGTCTCAGGCTTTGACCATGATGGAGACACACTTGAGGGCACTAGTAGTCATCATCATTCTAGTGACCATGAGGAGCATGCACACGTAGAGTATGGACAGTAGAGTGACAGATTCATTGTTGATTATGATGAGACAGAAATCCTTCATTACGAATCTCATAGAGACGAGATTCCATCACCCATTCACGGCTCACCAGAGTCTGTCTAAGAGACATTCTGATCCAGGTGTATCCTCGAATAAATATCCTTATCTTTTTTATCTATTTTATATTTATTTTTATATTTATTTTATTTAGTCTGTTAAATCCATTCTTATAGGACTACTAACCTGACTTAATTTTTCTCATTAAGTTGTTAGATCAAGAAAATAAAGCACACATTCATGACATCTTGTTCTCTTTATCACTCTTTGTTGTTCCTGAATGGCCAGCTCATTTTTAATTGGTATCGCACCTATAACCCTTTCCTCTTTCAGACTTCATGCACTGTTGTTTTTCATTGTCATAAGTGTAGATATATGCAAAACCGCTGGAGAAAAAATGATCGACGCAGTTTTCCAACAACTGCGTATGTAGGAATTGGTAAATCCCGGTGGAGTAGCACGATGATATTCAAGAGGTTTGATTTTCCTTGGGATTCACAAAACCTTGTAAAATCTCGTGCCACTTATGACTCATATCAAAAAATACCATTTTCCCTTTATAAAAAATATATATATATATATATACGAAAAGAAAAAAAATAAAAATAAAATGAAAGCGGAAGGAAAATGGGTATATAAAGAATCTCATGGCCCTGAAAAATCCTAAGGAATGCCATGGATCAATTTAGAGAGTTGGAGCAATTTGGAGTGATTCCCGGAGAAAAATCTAAGTCTGGGGAATTAGGCTTCGATGGTTGGAAAATTGTGGACATCAACGTGTCCATTATCTCTTGTTATTTTGCATAATATCTTGCATCCTCCAGAGTTTCTGATAACCCTAAGTACTCTTAATCTCACCACTAAAATAGCCTTTAACAACTAGCTGTCTACAGCAAATGACATCCTTTCTGAGAAAATCACCAAACTTAATGAATGTAGAGAGTCGAATGGTTTGAAGTTAAGATTTTACAGGATTGAGATTCGGATGGAGAAGGATTGCGAAAGTACTGGTGGGAGTACATTTAGAATGTCTCTAAGCTTACTCCGTCGCATTTGGATTACATATTAAGATTTCAAGGATATGCGAGTTCCTGCATTTTCAAACCTCTTTTCTATGCTTAGATCTTATGTTTTCCTTGAGGTGAGCAAGTCTAATTCTGAGGAAGTTGATATAGTCAATATTTTAATGTTCTTAGTATGGTTTCTAATATATTACATAAGCATTTTATTTTGGTTTTATGCCTTGAGATAGTTTTCTTGTATTTCTAGTGTTTTGAGTCTTTATAGTTAAATTCATCAATAAGGATTGAAAATAGATAAAAGAGGTGCAAATCATGTTACAAGCATCTCCACAAGTCAAAAGCATCATCCAAGTCACAAAACTCACAAGATATGCATTTTCCCAAGTTAGACAGAACATGCACCAGAAGTTTGCCATTTGTTGGAACTCTTCCCCAGCTTTGACTTTGATTAAATTTGGTCACGAGATATTTTTTTGATTTATCTTTCCAATAAAGGTGGTTTTAAGTCATTTGGAGCTATAGTTGAAGAGTTACACCTGATATACTGAATACATGTCAGATTGGCTCGCAAATGAAACATATGCAGAACAAGAAAACACACGGAATGAGACAGCACCGGTCACAGGCCTTCTACCTATGCTGACTGGTGCTCCTGACTGGTGTCCTTGCACTGGTCATGAATTCTTGACCAGTGCTCATGTCCAGTGCAACCTGAAATTACTCTTTTATCCATATTTAACCCTAATCGATCCTAAGCCTATATACACTTGTTTTTAGCCTCTTGTTAGACTAAACCTCCATATTATGTTATAAGCCACAAAAATAAACATAGAAGCCTCCTCTTGGAGAGATTTTCGTGCCCCTTCTTTGTTCTTCATTGGATTTGAGTTTTAAGAGGTTCAAGGAGAAGATATCGCAATGTACTCGATCTAGAGAATAATTCTAAACCTTATCTCTTTTAATTCCTCTTTTCATGATGATTTATGTCTATTATTATTTTTTGATACTATAAATATGCCAGAGTAGTCATCTTGTTAGGTTTTAGGGATTCAATGAGTTTCACAATTCGATATTGATTGATGAGTATTTGGGGATATCACTAGAGTCTTCATCAATTTACTTATTCTCAATTCGTGATTAATTGACCACACATCTTGTGATCTGATCTTAGGACAGTACAACCTCGAAAGTGTTGCATCTATTTGCCTGAACTTGAAATTTGATGAGGTATACGTCTTAACATGTGAAACTTGAGTTAAGGAGTATAATGAACTTTATCAGAACTTGATTGATTTAAAGCATGCTTTCTACTTGTAATAACCATCGAAATTTTTCTATTAGGTTGTTAAAGCATAGTAGTTGGAGCCACGGAAGTGGAAAAATCACACCTTCGTGTTTTGTGTTATAGACGATTTTTATCCAAATCCATGAAATCAATTTATCCTATCGTTGCATGATTCTCTGTGAATATCGTAATGCCTAATGCTTTTTTCCCATTGAATATGCATCTATTTTAATTACTTACTATTTTATTTACTTTCTTATTAATCACAAAAAGACATTTATATTTTGTTCTAGATTGATTCAGTTCTTTATAATTCGTAGTGTAGTTGACAAGTCCATGTGGCTTCGGTCCCTTATCTATAATAATTGTGATTGTTGTCAACTTGCATCTAGTACCAGTTAAAAGGTTAAAACACGAGATACATCATACATGCATCTAGATCAAGTTTGATATGTTCACAAAATGCCTTTACATTATCTTTTGTTGCTTAAGGATGTTTTGCTCATCTATATTCTTTCACGAAATCTAACAACAATTTTAGTGAGTAGATTAATCCTAAGACCAGAAACTAGGTCCCGAGTCAAGTTTAAGCAATTTGATCAACAATAGATGAAGAAATCCATCTAACAATTCATGAATTACCTTGAAATCCCTAAAATCTTACTATGAAACTACTCTCACATACTTGCAGAGAACAAGTAAGTCGATATAAATATTACAGGGGTCTAGAAATATTCTCTAAAAACACTGTAGGGTCAGAGATTCGTCTCTCCAGAGACATAGATGTCACACGTATGTAGAAAATAAATCTTAGCCTAAACAATGACTAAAAATAAGTATAAATAGGTCAAAAGTCGGACTGGATCAGATACGGAAATCTCCAAGGACAAAACATGGAAAATTAGAACTTTCAATTTCCTTCGGACGGACAGATCGATTGATCCAAGTGGTAGGGATTGGTCTATCTGCCTGGATCGGTCGTTCAAGGAGTGTATTGGTCGATCTTATTTGCCTCTGAACTTTTGACAAAATACAGATCGATCAACACCCTATGAAAGGGATCGATCGACTGTGATCTTTCAAGAGAACTTGCCACGTGTGTCAGCTCGAACAGATCAATTGATCCTCTGAGGTAGGGATCGATCGATCCATTTCCTTCAGTTGCTACTCTGTACTGGAAACTCCAATCTTTGTTCAAAACTTCTCTTAGTGAAATGACTCAAGAAAGAAAAAATAACTTGAAAACATAGTCGAAATGCCAATTATAATGCGTTAAAAAAGCAATATATCAACTCCCCCACACATAGTCTTTTGCTTGTCTTCAAGCAAACAAAATTCTAAGACCAAAGGAAGAACTTCAAATCCACAAAAACACTGAAATTTCCTCAATTAACTATCTACATTCATTGATATTGCGTGAACTTATCATTAAGGGATCTTTATTGGGAAAACAGTCTTCGTTGATTTAAAGGTGGCGTTTAAAGTATTTTTGGTTCTTATATGCGTTGGAGGATTTACACCATTATGCAAAATCGCAATAGAGAATAATATAATTGATGAACAGATAGCTTCCCTACCAATTAAACCACCAAACAATTACAAACCAACCAACTAATCAGTCACTTTGTTTCCCTGGGAAAACTCTAACGACTAAGACAAGTTTTTCACTTTTCCATTCTATTCACGTTTTTTTATAATAATAATTTAAGAAGGAAAATGAATGGAGCCGATTTTCAATCACAAGTCTCATCCACATGGTGAAAAAAATCACAACAGACACTTTCAATAATGTCAGACTCCTCTGAACCCTTCAAGATAACACACATGCATAAAAACTCAATAAGAAAGAAAATACCTAAATGAACCAAAATTTTCTAGTTACCACATTAGAGAAAATATCATGGCTATTCCACCTAACATTCTAGTAGCATGCGTAGGTGGCATGAAAACTACTACAACCTTTTTCTTTTTGGCGTTTTTGGACATGTATGCAATTATGAAAATGAAAATCATAATTCATGGAGATCAAAGAAGTGTGGATGTGGTACCAAACTAAAGATGAGTTTGACCATTGATGATTAGCAAGAGAGTTGTCCACTAAAACGTCTTAGTCCATTTTCCAATATCGAACTCCTGATCAGAAATTTAAATTCTGTTAGTAGTCCACATAAATAGAGTGAACTTCCAAGCCAACTGACTTTTTATAGGATGGGTCGTTTCTGAAACAAAGTCCAACCATAGGGTTTCTAGATCGTATGTTTTCTATAATACTTTTGACTCAATAAAACACGAAAATAACTCAGAACGACTCCAAAGGAAGAAGGAAAATATAACATTAGTACACAATAGCTATCTTCTCCCAGACTTACTTCACTCCGACCCGGTGTGAAAATACACCAAGAAAAAGGCATAAACAAACTCAAAGAAATGAAAAAAAATGATATAACAAAATGAATAAAAGAAGGTGTTACTGCATAATCACATTTGGTGTGTAGCGCTAACAGTCCTATGATATATTTTATATTTTACAGTTTTAACATTGGCTTTTACTATATTATCTAAGTGTTTTTAATTGGATTTATGCCTTTAGAGGTAGTTTTCACGTATTTGTAATCTTTCCAGGTCAAAGCATAAAAAGGATGAAAAATTGAGCAAAGGAGTACCAAATCACTATCAAATCACTTAACTCACAAAATATGCATTTTTTCCAATCAGACAACACATAAGAACCAGATGTTTACCCTTCGTTGAAGGTTTTCCCGAACTTGGAATTGGATTAAATTTGGTGAAAAGAGATCCTTTTGAGTTATCTTTAACGTGGACTTGGTTTGGAGTCATTTGGAGCAGTGTTCGAGAAGATACATCTGATTCACTAAAGACATATTTGTCTGGCTCGCAGATAAGCAGGTGGAGAAAACCTGCTTATCTCTTGTCACCACCCGATGCCATGGCATCGGCCCATGGAACCATGCCACGAGCCAATATCACCACCCAATGCACTCACCCCGTGCTACACAATATGAAGCAAAACTTCCATTTTTGTCCTAAATTTAACCTTAGCTGACTCTATGCCTATAAATATATTGTTTTAGCCTCTTATTATTCACAACTCTTGAAGTTATAAGCAGCCACGCCCCCTCACATCTAACCAGATAGCTTTCATGGTTTATATATTTTAAGAGCTTCCAAGGATAATATCTCGTCTTTGTATCTCCATATAGAGAAGATTTATGATTCCACTTGTTTTCTATTGAGTTTTATGATTATGAATTCATTTATATATCTTTTCTTGTTGTCCTTGATTATGTGTTAGTAGTGTGTTTGTTCGGTATGTATTCAATAAGTTAATGAATTATTAAGCTATTATCGATTGATTAGAGAAAATCTAAAGGTTTTTTCATATTTATTTGCTCGTAATATTAAATGCTTTACTGGTCATCTAGCATCCAACTTTAGGTTAATATAATCTCCAAGAAGTTGATATATTACATGAACTAGTATTTGATGAACAGTATGTGCACATATTGTTCCTGCACATATTGGTAGCCTGTAAAATTTAAGTTAAGGAGTATTGTGAACAATTGACTCTTAAACAAATTAAAGCCCCTACACCTAAGAGGAAACAACAAAAACCGAGGCCAAAAATGGTTAGAGAAGTAACTGAGGCACCAAGAATAGTGATGAAAAAGTTGGGACAACAATGGATGAGGAGTTTGATTATAAAGGAGCTTTAGATCAGTTCAAGATGATTCCGATATTACGTATGGACTTGGAGATCATTGACTGTCTTGGCCTTAGAAGCGTTATTATGTGTTATATTAATACTTTTGGAGTTGATGTTTGTCAGCTTTAACCCTAAAAACAAACAATAGATAGCTGCAAGTGCAGAACAAATCAGTTGTAGTATTTTAGAAATCGATCCCACAGAGACTTAGAGTGCATAATGGTTAACAACGAAATAAGAATGAAGCAAAATAAAAATCAGATTGGTTGGTTGATGCAAATAACTAAAATGCAGTAAATTGAAACAATTGTAAGCAATAAATGAAAGCGTTTAGCATTCTCAGGGTATCATGGGTCGAATTATTCATGATCTATTCCTAGAGACAATTGAAATTATTATCATTCGTTTTAAAACTCGAAGCACTATTGTATGACTAATCCACTCTCGTGACAGATAATCAACTATGTCTAAACTATCTTATTAATCAACTTTCGCAATCAATAGTATAGATGAACAAGCATTCATGCTCTTGTTCAATTGTTTGCCTAACTCAGTAACTCAACTCTCATACGTTAAAATTTTAGGCCCATCAAAGATCATATCAGAACAATAACTCAAGTAGTGTGCAAGCCGAAATCGTTCTAAGTTCAGTTGTTCAATGACCAGTAAAGAAACATGCATTAATGAACATATCTAGATGAAGAACTATTCTAACTTATCAAGACTGCCACTTTATTCCTAAATCATATCTATCGAACCATGAAAAAACCCTTTAATTTGCATATAGTCCCAATAAAGGATCTACTCAATCATCAAGGAAATCAAAACAAAAGCACTAGAAAAAATATTCACTAAGAGCGAAAGGGTTCTAAAAATTTCCGTAGAAGTACAAGAGGCGAGATCTTCTCGTTTATCAAAAAAGAAGTAGAAAAACATGAGAAATCTAAAAGAAACTAAGAGACTTTTGGCATTGAAAAGTGATTAAAATCTTGTTGATTTTTTGGCTTTTGTGAATATATCGTAGAGGGTTCGACCTTAGAGTATATTCCCAAAATATTGAAGAAAATATTTCAATAAAATCGAAATTTCCTTAAGTTTTGGGAAGTCAATCGATCGATCCCTAAGGGGGAAATCAATTGATTGCCTCCCTTTTTTGGGACAATGAGTTTTTTGGAATTAGCGATGGATCAACCACCTAGGGGTGCAATCGATCGATCACTGCCTCCTTCTTCTACTTGCTCCAGCTCGAACCCAGATCGACCAGTCCTCGATGATTTAAGGATATCTTGAGATTTAACTGTTGGATTTGCATGAAACGAGTTGGAGACAAAATGTGAGAATTTCTCTATCTGATGCAAAAATGTGATGCCAGCTAACTTGTGTCAAAAACTGAGTTTGATCCAATGTGGAATAGGTCTCTATTTGATGCAGAAGTTTTGATGCTATGTAGTTGTCCACTATCCAAAATGCCTTTTTGCATCCTTTTTGGCCGAAATTGCTCCAATTTCCTGCAAAGACTACGAAAACTACAAAACACTAAAAACAAAAATAAAATGTCAAAACCAACTAGTTTTTTTATTAAAAACATATCAAAAACGGTAAAATATGTGGTATATCAACTCTCCCAGACATAAAATTTTTGTTTTTCCTCAAACAAACAACATAAGTTTAGAAAAGAGGTTTGAAAACGTACAAACTCACATATCCTTGAGATCATAGCTTTGGAAATCTTTACATGTAATCCACATGTAACAAAGTTAGCTCAAAGACATTCTCATCTTATCCCACCATGACTTTCGCAAGCCTTGTCCATACTCTAAATCTCAGACCTGCAAAAATCTCAACTTCACATCATTTGACTATCTACATTCATTAAGTTTGCGTGAATTTTCTCAACAAAGAATGCAATTCAGGGTAGATGGTGCTAGGACTTAAAAAGGCTAATTTCGTGGTGAGGTTAAAAGTGTTTAGGTTACCAGCTGCTCCGGAGGATGCAAGATATTATGCGAAACCGAAAAGAGAGAACAGACTTGTTGATGCCCACAGTTGCCAATAACTCGAAGCCTAACTCCCCCAAATATATCTTCGAGAATCACTCCAAATATCTCTCAATCGATCAATGGCGCTCCTTGGGATTTTTCATGGCCATGAGACTCATTTAATATACTCATTTTATAGACCAAATTTAAAGCGAAAGGCCCATCACACATCAAACTAGAACTTAAGTAGTGTGCAAGCCGAAATCTTTTTTCAGGACAATGAGGTTTTTGCCAATAGTGATCGATCGATCACCAAGGGTGCAATTGATCCATTACTGCTTCTTTCTCTTGCTTGCTTCAGCTCGAACCCATATTGACCATTCTTTAGTAATTTGAGCATATCTTGAGGTCTAACCGTTGGATTTGTATGAAATTCTTGGAGATGAAATGTAACACTCCCAAATATCTTGTTTCAAAAACTGAGCTTGGTCCAACGGTGGAAAAGTCTCCATCGATGCAGAACCTTTGATGCTCATAAGCTATCTAATATCCAAAATACTTGTTTTGCATCGTATTTTGCCCAAATTACTTCACTTTTACAGGTTTTTTCCCTAAATTTTGTTTTTGTTTGTTTACTGCCACTTCTTTTATACATTATTTTGTATAGTTTAGTACGAATTTTAAAAAAAAAAAAATTGTTATCATGTGTTTCTTTGTTCACGAGCAGCGACAATATGTCAAGTATTCCCTTAATATTGTTCTCCTTTATAAACCATGACTATTTTTTTCCTTCCATTATATGTTTTGAAGGTAAATAAGCTTTTAAACGCTAAGATTTATGATGATTTGGATTTATGACGTCTAAACAAATGTTAATCGTAGTTTTTAATTTGTTTTAAGTGATTTAGGGTTTCGCAGACTGACTGAAGATCTAAAGAGAAGGCGGGGCTTAAAGAGAAGGCGGGGAGAAGTTTGACTTAAAGAGAATTGTATATACTTCCACTTCCTTTATACATTATTTCTTTTATTTCTTAATGTTTTCAAAGTACAACTTATGTTAAAAAGAAAAACTCCTCAATGAAAATCGAGTGGTTAGGGTGTCGCAGACTAAATGAATATTACCAACGTCAGACCGAAGGCATATTGATATAGGAGAATTCATTTGTAGTGAATTTTTGTTGTTGTATATTTGTATATACTTCCACTTCCTTTATACATTATTTCTTACTATTTTCAAAGTAAAACTTATGTTAAAAAGAAAAACTCAAAAAAATTTGTTATCATATGTTTCTTTGTTCAACACGGCACTATGTGAAATATTCCCTTGGTATTTACCATGGTTATTGATTTTTCTTCCATTCTGTGTTTTCAATGTAAATAAGTTTTTAAACTCTTAGATTGAAGATCAATTTGGAGTTATGACGTCTAAACAAATGTTAATCGAAGTTTTAATTTGATTTGAGAGGTTTAGAGTTTCGCAGACTGAATGCAGACGTGCACAGCATTTTTGAAGAGTTTCTACAAAAAAAGAAGAAGAAATAGTTCAAAATGGTGCGTTTTCTAACTTTAATGTCAAGCGTGGTACCCTCGTAGGGAAAATTGTAGAACTAGTACATTTTTTTGGAAATACCAGCGCTACCCCTTAAGACCAGCAGAGTTAACGCGGAC
Organism: Pseudoturritis turrita; assembly: GCA_900406555.1. Classification (NCBI taxonomy): domain Eukaryota; kingdom Viridiplantae; phylum Streptophyta; class Magnoliopsida; order Brassicales; family Brassicaceae; genus Pseudoturritis; species Pseudoturritis turrita. The sequence continues at coordinate 770,245 of OVBL01000569.1, forward strand.
CGGTGGCACACTGTCTGCAGTTTGACATTTGCAATGCAAGTAAATGTAGACTACGCAGAGTACAAGTAGAGAGAGAAAAGAGTATGCGCAGTCTCTGCTTTTACTCGCAGAAGAAAAACAAAGCGTTATCAGTCTCTGCCGTTGGAAGCAGAGTATACGTAAACACTGTTTATATTCTACTTGTATTATGCAAAAACTTGGTATACACTGCTGTGCTTTTTTACAGTTAGGGTTTCGCAGACCAAACCACCTAACGGTAGACCAAAGCCATACTGGTATCAGATTTTAGGATAATTCATTACAAAAAAGAGCTGAACATTGACTCCTTCCAATTAGCTTTGCACTTATGTTTCTTCATAATAAAACATAAACTCCCGACAAAAAAAACAAACAAACATAAACTCATAAACAGTTTTATTAGAAGTGATTAGAGTTGTAATCTTGAAGGGGTGGAAGAAACAACACAAAGGCGTCTCATCCTCATCCATGAAACGCTATGCGAGCGTGTTGTTAGGGAAACGGGATGAAAGTGAGTGAGTATTGGATTGGCCCAACCATGAAGTAGACATATCCATGTGTCCATTCGCTTCATCCTCAATGAACTTCACCGTGGCAAGGAAATGCATGGTTGGCGCGGGGTAGGTCAAGTAGTCCATATATCCTCCAACTCCTTTAAGTGCTTGAATCCTTCTTGTGTCCACTCCTTGAAATCGCAGGTGCCTTGAAAAGAATGGTGACTAATTCTTGTTGAAGTGCTCGTGGTTGTGAAATAATCCCTAATTTTAGTTATGTTCTAAAATAATTTTGAAAATACTAGCGCTACCCCTTAAGGTCACCAACGGCAGAAGACAATCACCAGGAGTGCATTAACCGGTAAAAATTGAAACCAGAAAACTCGAGAAACTCGGTGAAAATGGAGTGGGTAGGGTATGAAAACCGAGCGGGTAGGGTATGAAAACCGAGTGGGTAGGGTATCGCAGATTGACTGAATATCACCAATGGCAGACCGAATGCAGATCGCAATCGGAGAATTCGTTTGTAGAGAGTTTTTGTTGATGTATATTTGTATATACTTCCACTTCCTTTATACATTATTTCATTAATTTCTAACTATTGTCAAAGTACAACTTATGTTAAAAAGAAAAACTCCACAGTGAAAACCGAGTGGTTAGGGTATCGCAGACTGAATGAATGTCACCAACGGCAGACCGAATGCAGATTGATATAGGATTTGTAGTGATTTTTTGTTGTTGTATGTTTGTATATACTTCCACTACCTTTATACATTATTTCTTACTGGTTTCAAAGTAAAACTTATGTTAAAAAGAACAACTCAGACAAAAAAAATCGTTATTATATGTTTCTTCGTGTATCTTTGTTCAACACGATACTATGTGAAATATTTCCTTGGTATTTACCATGGTTATCGATTTTTCTTCCATTCTGTGTTTTCAATGTAAATAAGCTTTTAAAAACTTAGATTGAAGATCACTTTGGAGTTATGACGACTAAACAAATGTTAATCGAAGTTTTTAAAGAGTTTTGAGTGGTTTAGGGTTTCGCAGACTGTATGCCAATGTAGCGCAGTGTTTTTGAAGAGTTTCAACTGAAAGAAAAAGGCGGCTCTGACTTAACTGTACGACAAAAGGGGGCGCCGTCTTAATTAGTAATATTAGTTTAAAAATATTTCCACAATATATATTCGGGCCTCAAAGTAGTTGTTTCAGGCCCATGAAACCCAGAAAGCTTGGAAAACACAATATTGACTCTTCTTCTACTTCCCCTCTGCAACCCTAGAGCAGAGGAGCGTATCTTCAATTTTGTCGATCTCTTTCTTCATTTTCTTCATTTTTTTTATTTCTCCGATAATTCTCCGATCTCTTCATTTTTCCGATATTTCTCCTTCGAATATATCATGTATATGAATGATTACGAGGTGGATTTTCCTGCCATTATTTTTTCCAAAGGAAACTAGCCAGATCCAAATACCAGAATAAACTACAGTTCGAAGTTCAATCATCTTTCACTGGTGGAAGGTGTAGTGGGTGAGGAAGTGTGGGATTATGTCCGCAAGTCACCGGTAGGAGTTATTTGTAAGTTTGAGAAGTTGGGTTTCAGATGGAGTGTGAAATTAGTGCATCACCATCTTATTTGCAAATAATTGGAGTGTGAAAGCCCATTTGAGTTGTGGTTTTTTATCGCGGGGCAGCCAGCACGGTTCTCGCTCTTCGAGTTTGAAGAGATCACAGGTCTTAACTGTAATGAAATTACGCAGTTGGATGGGTTGGTATCTTCTGAAGCTAATCACCAAACCTGGAATCGTTTTCGGGGTCTTCTAAAAATACGCCGTCCTAGTCCTTGTATTGAGGACATAGTGAAATTGTGTATGAAGCATGGTGGAGATATAAGCAAATCTTGGTCCAGGGAAGATAAAATTAGGCTTAGTTACCTAGCTATTCTGTCTAACGGTATGTTGGGTGTTGATCGGCGTACCAAAATTCCCCTTAACCTAGCTAGGTTGGTGATAGATTTGGCAACTTTCGAAGGGTATCCCTGGGGAGGGTTGCTTACAAAGATCTTGTTGAGCAGGTTAAGTTAGTAACTAAAGAGAAGATATGGCAAGACTCTTATGTTTTGAAGGGGTTCGTGCAAGTTCTACAGGTCTGGGCGTATGATTATGTGCCCAAAGTGGGAGAAAATTTGGGAACACCTATAGCTTTTGTAGGTACACATCTGCTAAGATACAAGGGAAAAGTTGGCAGACCCGATATGGAGAAGATCTTCTCGAGTGAAGAGGTATGTATATCTTTGGCATAGTTTGTTGAAGTAAAAATGTAGAGTTTTGGCAGAGTAAGCCACAGTGGCAGCGTCTGCAAAAAGACTCTGCTACAAGTTTACATATTACCATCGCTAGACTTCTGGCAGAGTTACGCTGACTTCTGGCTGACTTCTGGCTGACATTTATGTAACCATATAACTATTTTGTAGGTGATTGTAACTACTATGTGTGACAGATCCCGGGCAGAAATCTATCCAAGTTGGAAAGGTAACGACGTAATAGATGTCAAGCTTGATAATCTCATCAAATACATTCTCGGACATCAAATGACGGACGGTATGTCACGTAACCGAAGTTCTCTGTAGCTAAAATCCCATCTACTAGTTCAACATATTTCGTCGACATCATTGAATTTGTCCTGGATAAACAGCAGACCAAGTTTGACGTAGTTGTAGCTAGAATTGAAAACGCCAGACTTGAGCAGCAACGAGTAAATTTGGAACAGCAACGAACCAGCATGGAACAACATACTGTTTTGGGTGAAACCTTAAACAAGTTGGCACAGATCATTGGAAAGCTGATGGAGAGGATGACTTGTTTCGAGCAAGATACTCGCTTCTCTAACAACAAACTAAAACCTGACAATCGCATGGTATGTCCAACTCAGCAATTGTTGAAATAAAAGCACTGGCATGATATGCGATATCATGCTCTATCAGATGTGGTAAAACAATAGAGGGGCATGGCATACTCTGCTTGCCTACGTTGTATCATTCATTTATGTGAGACATGTAATTGTTACGGCAGACTAATAATGGCATTCAATTCTATTCATCATTGGCATCTCTTAATATCCTATACGGCAGAGTATGCCCTTAAGGTGTAAGAGGTTGAAGCTGAGTTAATGTAACAGTCATTACTTTGAAATTTTGCAGAATGACGAAGAAGAGACGACGGTGGATAACAAAGGAGATGACAAAGACAACGAAGGAGAAGGAATCAAGGTTGTTGCCTCTGGCTCCTTTTCAAATGAGAAAGTAAGAGATGGCAAAGAAAAAGTAACTGATAATGGCATCGAGGCAGAGGATGCCAAACAAGAACAAGTACGAGATGATGCAAAAATAGATTGCAGTGAAAAGGCAGATGGCATCGAGGCAGAGGATGCCAAACAAGAACATCTTCAAGATATGTTCCATGGGGAAAAAATATACAAATGTGAAAAGGCAGAGGATGCCAAAGAAGAACATCTTGAAGATGATGGTAATGATGGAGATGCATATGCTGGAAAAATTGATGGGAGTGAAAAGGCAGAGGATGCCAAAGAAGAACATCTTCAAGATGATGGTAGAGTTGGAGATGTTGAAAAAAGTGATGGGAGTGAAAAGGCAGAGGATGCCAAAGAAGAACATCTTCAAGATGATGGTAGAGTTGGAGATGTTGAAAAAAGTGATGGGAGTGAAAAGGCAGAGGATGCCAAAGAAGAACATCTTCAAGATGATGGTAGAGTTGGAGATGTTGAAAAAAGTGATGGGAGTGAAAAGGCAGAGGATGCCAAAGAAGAACATCTTCAAGATGATGGTAGAGTTGGAGATGTTGAAAAAAGTGATGGGAGTGAAAAGGCAGAGGATGCCAAAGAAGAACATCTTCAAGATGATGGTAGAGTTGGAGATGTTGAAAAAATTGATGGGAGTAAAAAGGCAGAGGATGCCAAAGAAGAAAAAGGAGATAATGATCCCAAAGCATGCCTTCAGGCAGAGGATACCACTCCCGCATATGAAAGCAATGTATGTATTAAGGATGCCGCTGCTGCAGATGAAACTAATGTATGCATTAAGGATCCCATTACGACATTGATAACCAACGTCTGCATGGAGACAGTTGCTTCGACTGCTGAAGATGGTAAAGGCTCAGTGATTGACACTAAAATCATTGAAGAAAGAGGAAGAGTAAGAGGAAGAGGAAGAGGAAGAGGGAGAGGAAAAGGAAACTACCAGCCAGTTAATATCATTGAACCATCAGTGGATTCAGTCCACCCAACTACATCTCAAATCGAAATATACGAAAGCTCCAGAAATCTTCGCCAGACCAACAAGCTAACAAGGAGGAGTGAAAGGTTAAGCAAATCGACTGCGCTTCCTGTTGTACCTAGCAACAACGCAAAACCACTGGCCCATAAATCTGCTTACGAAATTGTATTTGGAGATGTTGACAAAATACTGGTGGACAAGATGAACGTATTCAGAGCCGATGAGTAAGTACACACAGCCTATAAGATCGTCTATTTTATCTTGCAGTCTAACTTGAATGTTGATTTTCTTCGACAGAACAAACTTTTATCCATTTGGAGGGAAAACAACGGCCCATGAATTCTTCAACTTACTTTTGAAGCCGAGGGAATGGTTACACGATATGGTAAGTACATTCTTCCTCATCAACAGTGGATCTGGCAAAAGTGTTTATTTCATGTCTAGCTGGCAGACCGTTGTTGTGGTGTGTCTAGTAGACTCTGCTTTGGTGCCTAACATTTGTCCTTCTTTTATTATCAGCACCTTGATGCAGCACTGAACTTGTATAGACTAAGGCTGAAGAGAAATCCTAGTTCTTTCAAGAGTCTGCGGATTGCTATATTGGATGCAGCATTTCAAATGCTTTGGAAGAATCGGTACAAGGACTGGCGTAAGCTTGAAACATGGCCTGATGGTACTTACGAGAATGTACACGGTATTCTTCCAGCTTATGCCGCAACAAATTTGGCCTGGGGCAAAGACGTTGATACATTATACTTCGTTCTACACGTGAGCTCGAATCATTGGGTTGGGACGGTCATATCATTGGTTGACCGGGTTGTCTACATATATGATTCCTCAAATACTCCAGAATCAGATATTGTGGCAGCGGCGAGGGCTTTTGCTGAAATGGTTGCTGCCACAATTCATATGTTCTTTCCTCAAGACTACGATCAAGCAGCTTTTACAATCACAATTGTAAAATACGTTCCCAAAATGCGTCCACAAGTAGGTGATTGTAGAGTATACGCACTCAAATACATTGAGTGTCACATGTTAGGATTGCCGCTATCAGCAAGAGAACTGTGTAATGCCAAAATGATGACCTGGAGGACGAAGCTCGCTACGGAGGTGTGGATGAGACATCTTCGTATATCGATCAACGCATGTGTGATGAGTCAATTATTGCAAGTATCTACGATCCCTACTATGTTCAAATTTCATTGCATGGTTAGTAAATATATATATATAGTAAATAGGGAGATTTGTTCTAGTAAATATTACATTAACCAAACTCTGCGGTGTACAAGCAGAATTTATTTTTTTCCTTCTTTAGTAGAAGAGAACTTATTCTGCTTATTCTTCGTTTACACGCATCATAAACTACGCTGATAGATTGTAAACCGAGAATATGCAGCACCTGCTCATACTCTGCATCTGCTTTGCTTACACTCAGCATAAACATGGACAGAATAAGTTCTCTTCTACTAAGGATGAAAAACATAAACTCTGCGGCGTACAAGCAGAATTTATGTTTTTCCTTAGTAGAAGAGAACTTATTCTACTTATTCTTCGTTTACACGCATCATAAACTACGCTTATAGAGTGTAAACCGAGAATACGCAGCACCTGCTCATACTCTGCATCTGCTTTGCTTACACTCAGCATAAACATCAGCAGAGTTTCATTGAAGTTGGAATATCTAGCGTCATCACTCTTGTGATTTTAAGTGGATTTCGTCAACCACTCTTGTACTTATGAAGTGGGTCCACTCTTGTATTTCGTAACTGGGTCCACTCTTGTATTTATGACGTGGGTTATCTTCAACACTTCTTCTTTATTTGCAGAACACATATAGCCGACTTTTAATGGAGCCATCTGTAGCCTCTGTCTTCAATACGATGAATGATAATGAATCTTCCGCGAGTTCAACAACTGTATTTGAACGATCCAGATTGAAGATTCCTTCAGTTTTAATCATGAACCATAACCCGATAAGTTTTCAGCAATCCACGGAGTTCATAACTAAGGTAAAGGTGTTGCATGTTTTTCAAGAGTTTTCCATTGCTGTTCCTTATGTATCTATAATTTATTTTATGCAGCTTAACGAGAAGTACCGCCGAGCAATCAAGACTCACGAGAAAATCTTGAAGAAAAAGGCTAAACTTCACGAGAAACATAAGAGAATCGACAAGATTACAAAACGGCTCGAGGCCCATCCTTCAGAATGGGAACAACTTGGATTTGACAAAATATCCCCTATCCCGGAAATTATTCGTAGGTATTTCACAATGATCAAGACGAATAAGAACATGTACCAGTTTTTGCTCGAATTTTTTTGTAATAAATTTAGAAAAGGAATATGAAGAATCATCCCATTTTCCAGCAGAGAAGTTGATGTTTATTATAAATGCAGAGAAGAAGAAGTACTAAACGCAGAATCTGCAGAAACATACATGGTACGTATATAAACATAAGTTCAAAATCTGCCTAAAATATGCTCCAAACCTAGGTCCTCTGCTTGGCATACTTTTTCGGTACTCTGCTTCTATATTTAAGTCTATTTGTACTCTGCACTAAAATCTGCCCGTAGTTTGCATCCAAAACGAGATGTAGGTTACTCTGCACCAACCGTAGTTTGCATCCAAAAGGAGATGTAGTTTGAAAGTTTTGAATACACACAGAAACACAAATCGAAGAAAAGAGTACAGACAACAAATCCAAGAAAAGATAAACAACATCAAATAAACTAAATGTTGTTGAAATTTTAAGAAGGTAAAATAATTAGGATAACAAGAGTTATACATAATTTTAGTCCTCCATAAACGAAAGATCAAGTTTTAACCAATCAATACGAGGAACTGTAATTCCTCTCAGCAATCATTTCTTTCTCTGCTAACTGCTGCCGCCTAGCATCCATGACCACTTGTTCTTCATGCATCATCTTCACCAACATAGAGCGTTTACCGGCTATTCTTTCCAACTTGAGTTTGACGCGGTGAGCTTCGTCCTTCGCTCTCATTTGAGATCGCACCAGCAGAAGAATTGCCCTCAGGCGATCCTTTCCTTCCTTTCCCGCCTCCATAACTACATCATTCCGCTTCTCTTCTGCTTCCAACTCCAGGTCTGACATTGGTGCTTTTCTTTTCTTCGAATGATCTGCGGCCATGATGTCTTGAATATGTGCCTGTAAATGAATAAAATGCAGAGAATGTGCCTATTAAAAATAAAAATCAACTGCGCAGACTAAAAAAAGATTGAGTAGAAGAGAAGCCGCAAGTTATTATGAGGGTTCTTCTTTCTTTTATAGACGAGAGGGATAAAGCAAAACCACATACGTCAGTTTTTTCGCTTAGCTGTCATTTCAACGGTCCACCTTCCCATCATTTCAGCGGTCCACCTTCCCATCATTTAACCCATTATTTCGTAGAGTATATGCAGAGAAGGTGCCTAAGCAGAGTACTATTAAATTTATTGCAGAATATAAAAAGAGTAGTCGCAATAACTGCCATTACTTATTTAATGCGTTCTATCATGAATGATCGACACGTGGCGTATGACGTATTGTAGTAGAACAATTAATAATTTACCTTGTTTCTCGTGTTCAATAATGCGATGATCGACACGTGGCCCTTCGTATGGCGCAGCATCATCTCAGAGGCGTCCAGTAATTACTGCAGAGTATGACCTATTAGGGCTTCCCTTCAACGAGTATAAAAGATCTCTTCTTTCTTTGGGTGTACAAACAAAACAAAGATAATCCAAAAGCTACAGAACGCAAGCGTATCTTTTATTCTTCTTTTCTACTCATCAGTCTCACCAATCTTCTTTGAATCCGATGTCTGCCTTTTCCTCATCTTCTTCTTCCTCTGGCGGGAGTGAACCCAACAGTGAGTTTCCTACTCTGCCAAGGAATTCGGATTGGTTCAAATATCCAGAGTTACAAGATGTGCCCGGGATTCCTTCGGTAGGCTATATCACCGTCTATTGGTCTTCCTTTCGGGCAGGTTTCCGCCATCGCCTGTCTTTTTTGATGATGGAGTTTTGTAAAGAACTTCGGATTGCACCCAGCCAGCTTAATGCCCGCTCATGGGGGTTGATAAACGCCCTCCAAATACTATCGGACTTATCTGGAATCACTGTTTCTAGTGCTATGATTTTTGGGGCTTTTGAGGTTAGGAGTATAGACCGCTGGTCTAATAGATATGAACTTGTTCTTCGTGACGGTTGCAGATCTCCAGTTGAGCTTCCCCTCCAAATTGAGGGTGGTGATGATGACAAGATTCACTACTTCTTTGTTCGTCATTCCGGTCTTGACGGACTTCCCCGCTTGTGGTCTGATTCAGGTAATTTCCCTCTTACAAAAAATTCATTAGACTCTGGCGAATTGATCACACTAACTCTTTTAACATGCATTTTCTCTCTGTTATGCTTCATCAGTTCTAACAAAGCAGAACCGTCGCACATATCCCGACTTTCCTAATGCCCTTTTTTTATTCCACTCCCTTACCGGCGCCCTGAGTTTCTTCTCTCCGACGCCGCAGTTGACGGAAGTTCTCTTCGGGCGGATATCGACAAAGCAGAGGTCCGTCCAGGTAGCCTGGATCACCTTAGGTTTACTTGGCAAAACGTGTATCCGTCTCGCATCACTAATGTTCATTGTCCTCGTTGCGAGGAGTTGGAGTTGGAGGGAGAAGCCCTACGTGCTAAAATATGTGGTTTGGAGACTCGGCTTCGAAATGTGGAGAGGGCTGTGGATTCGGTTAGATTGTGGCAACAACTTTGACCCAGCAGTCAAGGTTCTTGGATCGTATAAGTCGCTAATTTGGATCGGCCGACGTTGGCTGCGATGTTCTTGGGAGTTCTAGAGGGATGAAGCGCGACCGTTCCCCGGACACTTCGTAGAATATCACCTGTTTTTTTATCTATTTAGTTTTGTAATTGTCACATTTATCTATTTAGTTTTGACTATTGATCTTCCGTTGGTTTGCTATTGATCTGCCATTGGATTGTTATTGATCTGCCATTGGTTTGCGACTAAATAATGATGACGTGGCGAGATATGCCAAATGGATAGAAATGTAATTAACAGTACACCTATACGTTGTCCTTTGATTCTTCTGTTATATAACAAATGCGTGCTTTTTTATCGTTTATTTTCGGCAGTACCATTAGGATCAGTTCTATATATGGTTATGAGCCCGTATTTGCCACGAGATTGATAATGTTTAAAAATTCAAAGATATTTGAATTTTCAATTTTCCCCCTAAACCGTAGAATTCAAATAGACTTTTCCCAGCCTCTTCTGTAAAATGCTAAGTAAAAGCAAACTCACCACATAAATCTGCAGTTTATGCAGCATATTTTTACTGCAAGTTATATCAAATATAACATCTACTGCAACTCAACTTTGATACTAGATGCTACCATTCAGACCCATCAGCTGATAGAGCGTCCAGCAAAATGGGCCCCAGAAAGGAATACGCAGATTAAAAATAGATGTCTGCGATTATCGACACGTCGTAGGCAGAGTAAGAGCAGTATATGAAGTTTGCTCGTACTCTGCTGATTCAATAAGTTTATTGGGTTGCTGCTAAAAACTGATTTATAAAAGTAGTTCTACGTCGAATCAAAAGTAATTGGCGCAACCCGATCTTGCCATTGATGGCTGCAGAGTATGGCCGTATAAAAGTGCATGATGTGATGTGAGTTGATATTGCTTTGACTCACCACATCGATCTGCAGTTTCTACAGCATATTTTTACTGCAAGTTATATCAAATATAACATCTACCGCAACTCAACTTTGATACTACATGCTACCAGTCGAACCCATCATTTATTAGTTTCTTCTTCCTCTGCTGATAGAGCGTCCAGCAAAATGGGCCCCATAAAAGAATACGCAGAATAAAAATAGAGGTATGTTCTTCTTCTTCTGTCGTAGGCAGAGTAAGAGCAAAGTAAATACTAACATTATTTAATAAGCAGATTATATATAGAGAAAGCGCAGTATATTAGTTTCCTCGTACTCTGCTGTGGTGAAGTTTGAAATATTATATTTAACTTTTCTAAATATCTCCAATGACCAATTCAATAAGTTTATTGAGTTGCGTCTAAAAAGTTATTTTTAAAAGAAGTTCTACGTCGAATCAAAAGTTATTGTAGTATCAATTAAAGAAGTCCGCTCTTCCTCTGCTAGCGTGTCCATCAATATGGGACCCATAATAAAGAATCATAGAAACTAGCAAATAAATCCTCTTCAGCAATGGAACCGTGAAAAGTAAGTTTCATTTTTACTATATATTCTTAATTTATTATATACGTAATGATTACGTATTCACAATCGTATATGTTTTTGAGATAATAAAAATAATATTGGTTTTTGGGAAGTTTAATATAAGGTTATGATAAATGCAGAGACAAAGCAGTACTAGGCGTAGAGAATTCGCAGCGTCTGTTTGTGCTCTGCAGTAGGGAAGTTTGAAATATTTTCCTATAACTTATCTAAAATATTATTCCGGAATAACGGTAATTATACGTTATTGTTTGTTTTACCAATTAAATGCAGAGTAAGTAAATGCATGACACTGCGCATTCTAACAATTATGGCAATGCCTTGTTTCTCGTATTGCATCATGCGATTATCGACACGTGGCGCTTCGCGAACCAAACTTGTGATGTGATATTGCTTTGATTCTTTAACATTTTTGGAACCGTAAAAAGTCAGTTTTGATTATTTACCGTTCTACAATCCAATCGTTTCTTCAAAACAATCAAAACTTCTCAAGTTCCAAGACTTTTCTCCAAAAATTTCAGGCTCAAAACTTTTCTTCCAAACTTTTCTCTAAAACTTTCAGTCTAAAAAAATGGCTCATTTAGATATGGTTCTAGACTTGTCACTCATGAAGAATGGTGGAAGAATCTTGGTTCAAGTCGTAAGAGAATTTGGAGAGCACTATGCACGCCTTCTACCTGAAAGACACTTGCTTCTCGCTGATTATCACGCCGTAAGTAATGCATGCTTTGATGTCCTTATGTTGTCTCTTAGGAATACATGATTTTGTTTAATTTTTAGAGGAATAGATACAATCTTTGGTTTTATGGTTTAGGGTGTTCGGATCTCTGCAACCATTCGAAATCATCTGTTGTCAAAGTTTGAAGACGTGGCTGAAGGGGAATGGTATTTGATTAGGGATTTTGAAGTGACGACGAGGCCGGGTCAGTGGAAACTAACACACCATGAGTTCCATATCTTCTTCCATGAAGAATCGATCATTAAAAAGGTAGCACGAATCTGTGGTAATCATATGGTGTCGTTATCTCCATTTCGCAGAGTTCTAAACGGCTCATTGCATAAGAAGATTAGTGTTGGTAAGTATTGATGGAATATTAGTTGTTTGATTTTCCATTTCACGTCAGATCAAATAATCTATATTCATGTTGCTCTATAACACAGTTGATTTGCTTGGTGCTATTGTGAAAGTCAAGAAATTAGAAATTTATCAAGGTTTCACAGATGACGTTTACGTTGTCCCTGGTCACAAAGTTCTACACTTCACATTGAGGAATTTCAGGTAAGTTAATTATGTTTATAGTTTAGGATGTCTTTTGAGAACGAAGTACTATAATTCATCTTTGTGAGCTGCAGCGGCGAAAATATCAACTGTATTGCGAAGGGAAAATTTGCTGATGAATTTAAGTACTTCTGGCGACTTCAGCCAATTGGGAAGGTCATATTCTGCGTGCTACGAAATTGGAATATGGACTATTTTGGAGGTAGTGCTACTACTTCATTCAACCATAGAGAACTATTGCAACATATATGACTAGGTGACTCTTTGGCTATGCAGGTGAGATACGTGTCTCGGCTCTCTACCCATTCTCTGAACTCCTCATAAATCCAGCAATTCCTGCCGTTGAAGAAGCAATCCAACAACTAAGGGTTGTTAAGACCGGTGGTTTCTCAATGGTTGAAGATGCATACATTGATGACCCTATTCGTCGTAACAAAACCACCTAGAATAAATAAACCTCGTCAACTGTGTTGTTTAATGTTATTGCACTCGATCTTTTGAGACTCGGAGTAACACTTATGTATGTCTCGTTATAATAGTTCAGTAATTTATGTATACTTTATTTTGTTTTGTTAGACCTTTGTGGATGAAAACAGGTTGAGAAGATGTAGTTTATGCGCAGTGTAAGCGATGTAGATGCAGCCTAAATGCAGAGTCCACCCATCATCTGCGTTCAGATGCAGAGTATGTAGAGTACAAGCAATACTGCGCCTTCGCTCAAAATAACCAATAACCGAATTGATCCGCGAGTTCAAAATGAAACACTTATAGCAAACCAGTCTTCAGAAGATACTAAAGCAAACATAGAAAAGACACTAAAGAACACACAGATGCAGCCTAAATGCAGAATCCGCCCATCATCTGCTTTCAGATGCAGAGTACAAGCAGATACTGCGCCTTCGCTCAAAATAACAAATAAACAACTTGCTTCCTTTGCTTGAATCAACTTCGAAATCCCAACCCATTTTTACCTTCCATCGTCCAAAAACAGTCAATAAATGCAACATTATCTGCAAAAAGAGAATGTTCAAAAGATCTGCAACACACTATCTTAGAAGATTTTTCGCAGAGCTCTACACTTTGGCAGGGTCTTTTAGAAATATCTCTGCCAAAGACGTACTAGAGCTCTAGACGCAGTTTAGAAGATGGTGGTTTAGATAACTAGTGAAATGTTTTGAAGTGTTACCTGTGTTCGTTCTTCCCGAAAATATGCTCGCCTTCAACCCCTAGAATATCTTTGACCAGCAGATATTGTTAGATGTAAACGAAAATCGTCTTTCCGAAGAATGTACGTACTTTCGTTCAAAATCAGAGTCTGTAAACAATCTTATACTCGGATTTCGCTTCCGTCTCTTTGAAAATATGAAATCTCCCTTTGAGGGTGAAATCGAAATAGTAGATCTAGGTTAAAGGTGGAGAGGTTGAAAAGATGTATAGCAAACTCAAAAAAGTAAGAAGTAATGGCATTCTTGTTATTATTGTGAAAAGAGAGGAGTACTTCAAAATCCGACCGTTTATACAATTTAGTTACGTTGCAAATGTCAAGCCATGCCCTGCGAACAGTATGCTATAGTCTGTCGAGCAAAATCTGCCTTATGTCTACAAAAAAGCACACACAACATCTGCCTTAAGTCTACAGAAAAAGCACACATAATATCTGCCTTAAGGATACCACAACTGACACACTATATCTGCCTTAAGGCTACACAGTTAGCAGAGGTTAAGAAGAGTCTGTCCAGCCTTAGCCTTAAGGCTACACAATCGACACACTATATCTGCCTTAAGACTACAGAATTAGCAGAGTTTAACCAGAGTCCGTCCAGCTTTAGCCTTAAGGCTACACAATTCACACACTATATCTGCCTTAAGGCTACATAATTAGCAGAGTTTAAGCAGAATTTGTCCAGCCTTAGCCTTAAGGCAACACAATTCACGCAAACTCTGCCAACTGTAAGGGTATTTTAGATATTTTCAAAAAAAGTGTACTAGTTCTACAATTTTCTCTACGAAGGTACCCCGCTTGACATTAAAGTTAGAAAACGCACCATATCAGCAACTGTCCCAAAACTCGGCGCTGGCTTAACTATAAGACAAAAGGAGGCGCGGTCTTAATTAGGTAATATTATTTTAAAAAAATTTCCACAATATATATTCGGGCCTCAAATCAGTTGTTTTAGACTAATGCCGAAGCCCAGAAAGCTTAAAAACACAACATTGACTCTTCTTCTTCTTCCCCCCTCAGCAACCCTAGAGCAGAGGAGCATATCTTCAATTTTTTCGATCTCTTTCTTCATTTCTCAGATATTTCTTCTTCGAATATATCATGGATAAGAATGATTACGAGATGTATTTTATAGATATGGTTGAGCGATGTCAGAGTAAATTGAGTTTTCTTTTCCAAAAAAATTTAAAGGAAGATCGACCCCTTCCATTTCTTTTTTTATCTATAAAAATAGTAGCTCGTTATTTACGAACAGAGTGCCTGTTAATTATTTTCAAAATCCAAATACCTCATCATATCGTAGGTTAACATGCAAATACCAGAGCTCCCTTCGGACATTATCTCTGTCATTGCACGAAAACTTGGCCGCCTCACCTTGTGGAGACTCAGACACATCCTCCGAATAGGGCGGATTGGTAGAGATGTAGTGTACAGTGATGAAGTCCTCAAGAAACTTAGTCTCGACTATCTATGTATGGACACAGATAAAATTCTCCTAGACGGAGGGGGGGGGGAATCACAGCTTTTTGTAAGATGCTTAAACGCCGGAAACCCAACAACTATTTATTATGAGGCTACAAGACTCGTGACCACAGAACAAGACATCAGCGCAGCCATGGAGCTTTTGGAACGACTTGTCCTTTTCAGTGCTAACACAACTTATCTCTGTGAAATGCTGTGTGTATGTGTTGGTCGTACGAAAAGGCTGAAGGTGATTTTGATCAACTCACCAGGCTTGGGAAGGAGGTTCTGGACACGGTTGTAGCTTTCTATTCACCCAGGAATCATTCTTTTGCATCAACATGGCAATACCCTAACTGTCTAGATTTGCCTTTTTTAAATTGTGCCACTGAGCACGAATATCAACCTGGATGCGAAAACTGCTACTTGTATTGGTTCGCAAGACAACTTTGTCACATTACATAGGAGATTTGAACTATTTCTTCTAATTTTATTTGTTTCTGTATTTAGAAATCCTTGAAAATTTATGATTCTGTAATTCAAGATGTGGATTTTAATTGATATTTATAAATCCATTCTAGAATAACATGTTTTACCCTCGGATTTGAGCATATATAGTTTTAACATGAAAATACAAGCATTTATTATGAGGCTACAAGACTCGTGACCACAGAACAAGACATCAGCGCAGCCATGGAGCTTTTGGAACGACTTGTCCTTTTCAGTGCTAACACAACTTATCTCTGTGAAATGCTGTGTGTATGTGTTGGTCGTACGAAAAGGCTGAAGGTGATTTTGATCAACTCACCAGGCTTGGGAAGGAGGTTCTGGACACGGTTGTAGCTTTCTATTCACCCAGGAATTATTCTTTTGCATCAACATGGCAATACCCTAACTGTCTAGATTTGCCTTTTCTAAATTGTGCCACTGAGCACGAATATCAACCTGGATGCGAAAACTGCTACTTGTATTGGTTCGCAAGACAACTTTGTCACATTACATAGGAGATTTGAACTATTTCTTCTAATTTTATTTGTTTCTGTATTTAGAAATCCTTGAAAATTTATGATTCTGTAATTCAAGATGTGGATTTTAATTGATATTTATAAATCCATTCTAGAATAACATGTTTTACCCTCGGATTTGAGCATATATAGTTTTAACATGAAAATACAAGCAAACATCTATAGTAGAGTACATGCAGATTAATGGATGATTAATGGTAGATATCAGACGCAGACTCTACGATACCGACTATTTTATGATACCCACATCAAACTAAAGACTAACATAAAACAATGGCGCACTATAACATAAGGACAAGTTAAATGAACATAAGCAGATACTACGCAAAATAAAAAAAGTTATAAACCAAGATTTGTTTTAATAAATTTGAAATCGGAGATTTGTCTATATTGGCAGAGTTACAACAGAGTGTTGCCAAAGTCAAGAAAATGGGCATGTTTTTCGATTGTGTCCTGCATTATGGCATTTTGAGCACCTGTGCTGAATTTTTGGGCTACTCTGGAAAAGACTCTTTTTCATCTGTGGGGGTGGAGTACTCTGCGAAAGTTTAGCTTTCTTATTTGGTGTTTGAGTAGTCGGAGAATTACGAGATCGTTTCCTTCTCACCTTTGGGGATGAAATATTATCGCTGAATGGAGTACTCTGCTTCATTTTCTTCGTAACAGATGGAGTCCTTTGCTTCGTTTTCTTCGTTGTGGATGGACTCCTCTGCTTCGTTATTTGCTTTGTGGATGGAGTACTCTGAGAAGATTCTATTTTTTTCTTCTTCCATTGATTACGCTTGAACCGCTTAGCCTTTTCAATAGCAGAAAGGTATCTCTTTGTCTTCGGTCTACCGGAAGGTACTTTTATGACTGGTGGCAGACATTGTTCACTAATTACATGTGGTGGTAGAATCAAATCTTCGTCTACAGGTTTTATAGGTTCTGAGTACGTTGAATACAAGTAGCCCTTTGTGAAATGATCATCCACCAGGGTAGCTTCATCAGTTTTCCGACTTAATGCTGCTTTAATCGCGTGCTCACAGGGAATCTTCTCGACATCATATTGTTTACAAGTACAAAGTCTCTGCAATTATAAATTTAAAAAAGGAATCGAACTCAGAGCAGATAAACAAGGCAAATGTTTCCTGAGACTGGCAGACTTTCTCAGGATACGTTTCCTAAAAACTGGCAGTGATAAATAGCAAAAAAAAAACTTACATACCTTCTGTAGATCAACCACACAATCATAATCTCCACCTGTAACATGGCTACAATTTGAATCAGTATGATGAACATTTAAAATTTCCAAACTACCGTATCTTTCATGCAGTAACTTTTCAACGTTTGGGGGGAAATTTGTTTTTAATCAGGCAGCTTTGTCTCGCCTTTCCACAAACCACCTTGACAACAACTTTCTAATACCCTCCAAGAAATTTTTAACAGCAAATAATCTGTCTTCCTTAAGCGTGGCCTTAATGGATTTTGCAATGTTGCTCGTCATTATACCAAATCTATCTCCTGGAAAATGTGCACAAGTCCATAATCGAAATTTCGCCTCTTCCAAGTAAACTGTTAATTCACTATTCTGACGACGAATCACAGCAACTAATGTTTCAAAATCTACCGGTCGATATGTATATGCAGCACAACACACCAAACTGAGCATTGCATTCTGTTTGAACTTTAAGATGAGGTTATTTTTGAGGTGATAGTAACATACTCCCGTATCAGCTGCGGGAAAACCCTTCTCAATGGCCTTGGCGATTGATAGATGACAGTCGGAAATAATTGCCAAATTTTTATCATCAAGTATCACACCACGCAAGTGTGTAAAAAACCATTCACATGAAGCATCATTCTCTGAGTCTACAATCCCAAAAGCTATAGGAAATATACTCGAATCTGCATCTTGGCTTGCAGCTACTAGCATAATACCTCTGTACTTTCCAGTTAGATGTGCTCCATCTACCACAACAACCCTCCTCAAGAACTCAAATCCTTTGATGGAAGCACCAAAAGCAATGAACAATACTTAAACCTTTGTTGATCATCATGTTCAAGCTTTGTAATCGTACTTGGATTGGGCATGCTCTATTTTATCTAGATAGGAAAGTAAGTCCTAGTAACCCTTCTTAAAAGTGCCTCTGACCAGCTCTCGTGCATATGCCAACGCTTTATGCGCCTTCATATAGTGTATGTCAAGACAATGTAGTGACTTAATACAATTCATTACATGCTTAGGCGTGATTCCTTTAAGATCATCACCACCACTAAACATATGAACATACATCTTTCCAATACATTTTGCATTAGCATGTCGGTGACGAGAGTACCTATAGACAGCAGACCATGTATGAGCTTCTTTATATATCCGAATGAGAAATTTTGGAGATTTATATGAAACTGACAGAGTCGATGCACGAATCCTCCAAGAACAATTAGGAACAAAAGATTTCACGATAAATAGTTTCTTCCTCGACGTGTCAATTTTGAAATCACTGTTCTCGATGACCAAAATCTTGCGTAATTGCATACTTAATGCTTCCTTGCCATCAAATATTTCGCCAACCTTAATGGTTCCAGATTTCTTCATTGGTAATGGTTTCGTAGGTGTATCATCGAATATATCGCAGAATAAAGATGGCCTTTACTGTTGCTTCGCAGACTGTCGGCCGTCTCTGCTTTTGTTCAATGATGGCATCATATGCTCGTCTTTAAAATTACCAACATCATCAAAATCCATATCAACATCATCAAAATCCACAGCACCATCCTCTTTGACATCACAAGCTTCATCTTTACCCGCAACTTCTACTTTAATTCCATGGTTTCTTTTCCATGACACGCAAAGCCGGATAACCTCTTTTTCTGCCATTGTGATAAAGTTTGCAAGTTGCCTATCGTTATTCAAGAAGATAGGAGGTGTGTCGCTAGGCATTTTCTCCATGATATGTGTAGGCAACTTATAAGCAATCTCGACTGCATTCATCTGCGTTTCCAAGTTGTAATCCTCACAAACAATGCAAAGAAATTCCTCATACTTGATTTGTTCTTCAACCGCAAACAACTTGCTTCCTTTGCTTGAATCAATGTCGAAATCCCAACCCATTTTTACCTTCCATTTTCCAAACTAGTCAACAAATGCAACATTATCTGCCAAAAAGAGAATGTTCACTAGTAGATTAACTGCAAAAGATCTGCAACACACTATCTTAGAAGATTTTTGGCAGAGCTCTACACTTTAGCACGGTCTTTTAGAAATAGCTCTGCCAAAGATGTACTAGAGTTCTAGACGCAGTATAGAAGTTGGTGGTTTAGATAACTAGTGTAATGTTTTAAAGTGTTACTTGTGTTCGTTCTTCCCAAAAATATGCTCACCTTCAACCTCTAGATTATCTTTGACCAGCAGATATTGTTAGATGTAAACGAAGATCATATTTCCGAAGAATGTACGTACTTTCGTTCAAAATCGAAGGATGTAAACAATCTTATACTCGGATTTCGCTTCCGTCTCTTGGAAAATATGAAATCTCCCTTTGAGGGTGAAATAGAAATAGTAGATCTAGGTTTAAGGTGGAAATGTTGAAAAGGTTTATAGCAAACTCAAAAAAAAAAGTAATGGCATTCTTGTTATTATTTTGAAAAGAGAGGGGGTACATTGTAATTGACTTCAAAATCCGACCGTTTATACAATTTAGTTATGTTGCAAATGTCAAGCCAGGCCCTTCGAACAGTATGCTACCATCTGACGAACAATATCTGCCTTAAGTCTACAAAAATGCACACACAATATCTGCCTTAAGTCTACAAAAAGCACACACAATATATGCCTTAAGGCTACACAATTGACAAACTATATATGTCTTAAGTCTACAATTGACGCAAACTTTGCCAAAGCATAAGGGTATTTTAGACATTTTCAAAAAGTGTACTAGTTCTACAATTTTTCCTACGAAGGTACCCGCTTGACATTAAAGTCAGAAAATGTACCATTCTAACAAGTCTCCGTTTTTTTATTAAAAATCTATTTAAAACATAGTAAAAAGCTGTTAAATATTCGGTATATCAAAAGATAAGGCGGTTTGTAGAGCTTTCTCATCCTGCTAATAAGAAGTGAACTAGAGAATTCCATATCACCATCGCTTTAGCTTACCTTGATGATAAGAAATTGAAAGCTAAGGACGAAATCCTATTATTATCCATTGGTGAAAACTCGTATACTTTAACTATTGCTCAATTATGTGAAGTGCTTGGTTTTGTTTCTCATGACGAGATTGCATTCACGACGGGAGAGTCGTCTTATGTCACTTGGATCCATTTTATGAATGAGAGGGTAATACCGGGTATATCAAAGGAGTCTAGGATTACTCACCCAACGGTTCATTATGTGCATAGGCTTATTGCACAGTTGATTTTCAGAAGTAATGAGCATAATTTAGTCTGCAGAGATGAATAATTTATTCTCATTGCCCTGTTTGTGGAGACACCTGAAAATGTGAACTTTGGGTCCCTTCTAGCTAGACGCCTCATTGAGGTAAAGCATGACGCTTCGAAGGAAAAGCGATAAAAAGATGCTTCTAGTGACTTTGGAAGTACCATCACTACCATTATGATAGCCTGTGGAGTTGATTTTGGTGATGAGATACCATTAGCTTGTGAAGCTCCATCTTACTACACTTCCCGAAAAGCACTTTCTTGCAGGATGGGTTAAAGACTCGAAGCTGTTTGCTTATTTCTTCACACCACCCTATGAGGAGTAGCCTCAATGCATGCTTCCCCTATGTGACTTTCATCCACCATTGACCTTCAGAGGCACCATCACCTCAATATCACGCCCCTCCCCCATTGCACCTCCTTTGATTAAGCCAGTTACCGCCTCTATGTGCACCGCTACGTATATGTGGTTCTATGCCACTATTGAAGTGAAGCGAGAGAGGGATGCACCACTTGAGGCCAAGGTTCTCAAGCAAGGCAAGCTGATTGCAATGCTTGTCAAAGTGGTTAGGAGGTCTGTACCGCAGTTCTTAAAGAGGTCATCGAAGAGCAGAGCCAAGAGCTGAGTAAGACTTGGGTAGTCTTTAACTAGTCTCAGGATTTGACGAGGATGAAGATGCACTTGATGACACCAGTAGTCATCTACATCCACGTGACCATGAGCAGGATGCACGAATAGAGATTGGAAAGTTCGACTTAGGAGGTTTTGTTGCAGATTCTGGAGATACAGAGATGCTTCAGGACGAGTATGATGGAGGCGAGACTTCGTCCACCATCCGTAGACGCAAGAGGACTCATGCCTCACCCGAGTTAGTCTCAGAGTCATTATCATCCAGGTGTATCATCAAAAATATATCCCTATCATTTTATTTTTTATTTTAATTTTATTCTATTGAGTTTGTTCACTCCTTTCTTTAGACTACTGTCACACCGAAATGGTGCGAAGTAAGTCTGGGGAATCGTATACTAATGTATTTTTTCCTTTTTCTTATGTCTTAAGTCATTTTAATTTTTTCTTGAGTCGTTTTTATTGAGTCCAAACTATGAGTTGGAAATTATGTGCTTTTCTTGGAACTAACTGTTTTGACTAAAATTCCAGTGACCATTATAACATAAATAGACTGCATATTTTACTAAATCGAAAAGTTGTAAGTGGATCAATCTACCAGAAAATGCCCATATCTCTAGGGCATTTGAATCATCCACCGTTGACTTCTCATCTTGTGGCTTGGTACATTGAATGTGACTCCTCTTTCAAGCCTAGCAACACAAGTCTGTGTGAATACAATTTTTCTCTCTATTCCCTTCGAAATAAATAAAAAAATAAAATAAAAGGATATAGGTAGCAGGGAAGTGAATCGAGCATTCAACGCTTAATCTTGTCAATTCTCGCGTCTCATGGATGCTTTTCCAACGAAAAAATACGGTGAAAATATTAGGGAAAGAAAACAAAAGGAAAACAAATATAATGGTACCCTAAAAAGTATGGAAAATCAATTTAAAGAAGAAAGGAAAAGAACCGAAAGTAAGACTTTATAAGTAATCAGAAACTTGAAAGGGTAAGAGCTTACAAGTTCTTTGACCGATATTGCCTCGACGAGACCATACACTTTAGACACTAAAATAGTCAACAATTGAGATTTCAAGTGACTCTAAGAATTTGGGGGTTGGATTTGGGATATTTGATAAGTTTAAGGTGAAGTACATGGAAGTAATTTCTAATGTCATTCTTGTTCTATGTGGCTTATAATAGTGATGGTCAATACGGCGTTCTAAAAGATATGTAAGTTTTCGCGTTTTCAAACCTCTTTTTTATTCTTAGATTTTATATATACTCAATATTTTACTATTTTTTGTATGTTTTTAACTATTTTATTTTAAGTATTTTATCACGTTTTTTTTAATGCGTTTAGAGGTAGTTTTCTTGTATTTGTAGCGTTTAAAGTATTTTCAGGTCAAATCATAAAAAAATGTAAAATGGAGCAAAAAAAGTGTAAATCATGTCCAAGCCATTTATCCAAATCAAAAGCATCATTCAAGTCATCAAACTTACAAGATATGTATTTTTCCCAGCTGGGCTGCAGAGAAGTAGCATAAATTTACCCTTCCTTGGAGGTTATACATTTCATATAGAAAAATGTATATATTGTGAAAAATGAATAAATATCCATGACTTCTGCTGATTGGTGACAAGATAGATATCCCTGACTTTAATTGGATGAAAATTGGTGACAAGATAGCTTCTTGAATTACCTCTCATATGAGATTTGATTGAAGTCAGTTGGAGCAAAGCTTGAGAAGATACACTGATTTATTGAAGACATATAATTCTGGCTCAGAAAAAAGCAAGTGCAGGAAGAAGAGCCATCCTCGGCCAGGGACACACTGGTACGAGCCATCCAGAGCCCATGACTGATGCCCCTGAACCGGTCAAAACCATGACTAATGCCCCTGAACCGGTCAAAACCATGACTGATGCATGTGCCCTGTATCAGACAGTCGGACCTGAATTACCTTTTTTCCTAAACTTAATCCTAGACAACTCTAAACATATATGTACTTGTTTTAGCCGCTTGTTAGACAAAGCGTAAAAATAATAAACACAATAGCCACATATCTCAAAGGATTTCGTGCTCTTTTTGTGTTCTTCATATTTTTTGGTTCTTAAGAGTTTCAAGGAGAAGATCTCGTTTTATACTCGCTATAGAGAAGATCTCGTTTTATACTCGCTATATTAATCTTTTAATATCAATTTATTTATGATGTTTACTTCCTATACTTGCTGTTTGTTTTACATACATCATGTCTGCATAGTAATCTAGTTAGGTTTTAGGGTTTCAATAGGGATATCCATAGAGTCTTCATCTTTAGTTATTCTCAATGCATGATTGCTTGACCTTGCTTCTTGTAATATGGTCTTAGGAGAAATAACCTCGAAAGTGAAGCATCTATTAGCCTAAACTAGTATTTGATGAGGTAGGCGTCTTAACCTGCAAAAGTTTAGTTAAGGAGTGTAGTGAACTTTACAAAACTCGATCAATTTAAAGCATGTTTTCTTCTTGTAATAACTTGAAAAAGTTGAGTTTATCAGGTTGTTAAAACATCTTTGTCAGAGCCACGAAAGTGAAAAGCCTATATATCAGTGTTAACATATTGTTGCATCTTTCTCTCCAAACAACCTAATACGTTACATTTTTCTCCCATTGATGTAATCTCTACTTTAATTACTTGCTAATTTATTTAGTTTGTTTTCTAATCACTAACGACAACTTTATTTTGTTCTAGGCTGATTTAATTCCTTAGATTTTGTACTGTAGTTCCCAAGTCCCCGTGGATTCGATCCCTTCTATACTAATTGTAATTGATGTGCACTTGTAGTTACTTCTAGTTGGGTTATTAAAAACTCACACACATCAATGTTATTAACTATGCTAGTCGAAATCTAGATGATGCACAATGGAACTATGCCACAATAGAGAAAGAGCTCATCGCCATTGTCTTTGCATTCGAGAAATTTCGTTCATATTTGTTAGGTTCTAGGGTTATTTTATACACTGACCATGCTACTCTTAAGTACCTCTTGTCTAAAGAGGATGCAAAGCGAAGCCTTAGAAGGTGGATTCTCTTGCTGCAAGATTTTGGCTTAGAGATTAGAGATAAGAAAGGCGTAGAGAATGGTATCATAGACCATCTTTGCCGAATAATAATTGAAGAACCACTTCCTATGAGTCATTGTCTACTTGAGGAGAATGTTGATGCCAACAATCCCATACCCCATGATAACATCACAAATCCCCCCCTCCCCCCATGACGTGCCTCTAAAGCGAGAATAGCTTTTCAGAACTCTTTGGTATCGTTACATTCCCAACAACCTTGCACCTGACATCGAACCTCCATAGTTCATTGGGTACAAGAATAACAAGTTTCTAAAAGAATTTAGATACTACTTTTGGGATGATTCTTATCTCTACAAAAGTGTCAAGATTGTATGTTTAAAACTCCTTGGTATCGTCGGCATTCTACATGGCTGTCACGGATCAGTCTATGCCAATCACTTTGCTGCTTTAAGACTGTCTCTAAGGTAGTACAAGCTGGTTTTTGGTGGCCAACAATGTTAAAACATGCCCAAGTGTTCTTCTCAAAGTGTGATGCTTGCCAAAGAATGAGGGAACATATGCAAAAGAAACAAGATGCTAGAAACCTTCATTCTAGAGGTCAAAGTTTTCGATTTTTGGGGAATCAATTTCATTAGACATTTTTCCACATCTTTTGGGAACCAATACATACTTGCTGATGTTGACTACATATATAAGTGGGTAGAAGCTATAGTAAGTCCCACTAATGATGCTAGTGAGTTCTAAAGATGTTCAAATCGATCATTTTTCCAAGATTCGGTGTACCGAGAGTTGTAAACAGGGTTGGTTGATCTCACTTAATCAACAAGGTTTTTGCTAATCTCTTGAAGAAACACAATGTTAAACACAAGGTTGCAATTCCCGATCTTCCACAAACCAATGGAAAAGTCGAGATCTCCAATAGACAACTCAAAAGAATCCTACAAAAGACAACCAGTAATACAAGAAAGGATTGGTTGGCAAATCTATTTGATGCCCTTTGGACCTATAGGACAGCCTTCAAAACAACATTGAGGATGACCCCTTTTTATTTTGTGTATGGGAAGGCATGTCACCTTTCAGTAGAGCTTGAATAAAATGCAGCATGGGCAATAAAGGAGCTAAACTTCAATATCAAGATAGCTGTCGAAAGATATTTGATCCAACTGAACGAGTTGGGAGAGATTGACACTTGGCTAATGTAAACACCAAGATCTACAATAAAATAACTAAAGCCGTTCATTATAAGAAGATAGTTCCCAAGTCATTTTCACCAAATGATCAAGTCATAATCTTCAACTCACGTTTGAAATTCTTTTCAGGTAAACATTGATCTTGATGGTCTGGTCCTTTCAAGATCGAATAGATGAAACCATAAGGAGATGTTGTTCTTTGGTATCCTAATGGAGATCAATTCACGGTCAATGGCAGCGTCTAAACCCTATATTGCAGAAAATGAATAAGTTAAGGAAGAAAAAAATTCCTTAGTTGATGCACTCACGACTAAAGAAAATAAGAGTCATGCTAAAAGACTTTAAACAAGCGTTGTGTGGGAGGCAACCCTTCCATGCTCGACTGAAACCTCGCCAACACATATTGATTGCAGATTTTACTAAATGGAAAACCAACCTATCAATGTCGATCACATCTCTTTGGGTAGTTGAAGGATCCTATGCTGACTTCACACGTAATGAACTTAATCTCATCTTGGGGCTTGGTATACATCGTACGTGACTCCTCTATCAAGCCTGACAAGACAATTATGCTTGAGTACGATTTCTTTCTATCTTATCTTCAATATAAAATAAAATAAAAAGGATATAGGTAGCAAGGAAGTGAACCAAGAACATGGTGTAAATCCGAATTCTCTCAACTTCATGGAAGCATGTCCAAAGAAGAAAATGCCGTAAAAATATGAGGGAAAGAAGTCAAAAGAAACAAATAAAATGAACCATAGAAAAATAGGGAAGATTCGACTAAAGGAAGTGAGAAAAGCGAGAGGAAAAAACCAAAAGTAAGACTGTCTGAGTAATAAGAAAACTTGCAGGGTAAGAGTCTACGTGTTCTTTAGTCGATACACACTCAAGGAGACCACACATCTTAATTATAAAATAAGTGAGAAATGGAGATTTCGTGTAATTCTTATGGATTGCGGGTTGGAATCGAGATAGTTGCTAAGCTTATGGAAAATACATGAAAGTGTTATCTAATGTCAGTTATGTTCTATATGGCTTACAAGTTTAATAATCATTATGATGTTCTAAAAGATATGTAAGTCTCCACGTTTTCAAACCTCTTTTCAATTATTTGGTTCTTCATTTTATAGGGCAAGCAAGATCTAAGTCTGGAAGATTTGATATAATATATATTTTACAGTTTTTTTACATTGGTTTTTACTATATTAGCCAAATATTTTTATTTGGTTTTGTACCTTTAAAGATAGTTTTCTCGTATTTTTACAGTTTTACATTGTTTTTTTCTATATTATCCAATTGTTTTTACTTGGTTTTGTACATTTAAAGTTAGTTTTCTCGCATTTTTACTATGGAAAATGGAGCGAAAGAGTACCATATCACTAGCAAGCAATTTTCCCAAGTTAAATTCATCAATCAAGTCCCTTAACTTATAAGATATGTATTCTTCCTAATCGAACAACACAGAAACACCAGAACTTTTACGTTCATTGGTTGTCTTGCCGAACTTAGATTAAATTTGGTGAAAATATAGCGTTTTGAGTCAGATTTCACATGGAATTGGTTTGGAGTCATTTGGAGCAGTTGTTGAGAAGATACACTCGATTTACTAGAGACATGTTCGTCCGACTCGCAAAAAAACCATGTGCAGAAAACACCTTAGCACCGGCCCATGGAGCACCAGGTCGAGACATCCCTTGTCACCACCCGTTGCCATGGCATTGCCCTAGGAACCGTTCCATGATCTAATGTCACCACCCGATGCACTCATCCTGTGTCATACCATCGAAAGCAAAACTTCCTTTTTTGCCCTAAACATAACTCGAGCCGACTCTAGACCTATAATTACTTGTTTTTAGCCTCTTATTATCAACAACCACGCCTCTCATATCTAAACATATAGCTTTCATATTTTTTATAGTTTTTTTTTAATTCTAACAGCTTCCATGGAGAAGATCTCGTCTTTGTATCTCCATATAGAGAAGATTTATGAATCCTTATGTTTCTTATTGCGTTTGTTATTATGAATTCCTTTATATCTCTGTTCTTGATTAAATGTGAGTAGTGTGCATGTTAGGCTATATTTATTCAATGAGTTCATGAATTATTAAGCTATTATCGATTGATTAATGAAAATCTAAAGATTTCTTCATCTTTACTTGCTTTTAATGTTGTATGCTTTTTTGATCATCTAGCATCAAACATTGGCTTAATATACTCTCCAAAAACTTGTTATATTGTCTGGACTGGTATTTGATGAGAAATCCTTGTAACCTATGAAAATTGAGTTACCGAGTATTGTGAACAATTGAATCTTGAAAAAATTGATGAATGCTTTCTTCTTATAATAACCTGCAAAATTTTAGTATATTAGGTTTTTAAAACAGAGAGACCGGAGCTATATTGTAACATGTGAAAGTTGTGTTACTGAGTATTGTGAACAATTGAATTTTGAACAAATTGATGAATGATTTCTTCTTATAATAACCTGTGAAATTTTAGTCTATTAGGTTTTTTAAACATAGAGATCGAAGCCACAAAAGTGGAATGATTATGCCTCTGTGATTTGAGTTCTAAAACGGTTCCACTTATTTCCCTGTTTATCGACAATGGTTTATGAGTTATAAATCTTTGGGATTAAATTATTGCCAACATCTTAGTTTATTGAATTTACATCATTTTATTAGTTAATCTCATCCATATAATTAGTTTAAAATCATAACCCAAATATCTTTTTTTGGCTAGGTTTGATTTTTATATATTTGTAGTACAATGTAAGATCTCTGTGGATTGATCGGATTGATCGTACCTATGCTATCGTGAATATTGTGCCCTTGGAGGTAGCTTAAATGGAGTAAAACCTTACGCACATCAAATTTTTGGCGCCGAAGCCGGAGATTTTATAGTTTGTCTACAAGTTTCAAAATAGAATCTAGTCTAAAACATTTTTCTATTTTACTTTGATAAGTTAGTTTTTTTTATGTTTGTTGTTTTTGTTTTTGATTGTTTCAGGTTCATACTCGTGCAAAGATGGTTGAGATCATTCATGACCAGCAGCCACCACGTCTTGCCCAGCTCCATGGAGCAAATCTTGTTGATTAACAACCTCATAATAAAGTTAAAAATCCTCTTGGACAAGTCGGAATCGGATAGCTTCCCATCCATGACGGTTTGCAACAACAGCAAGCTCATGATAACCAACGGCTGGTGCATAATCAAAAGACCATTGGAGACTTCGAGTCAACACCAACACTTTTTCACGGATCGAAATCCAATCTACTCCACACCACTGCAAGGTCAAGAATTCAAATAAAACCTCGAGCCATTCCTTTTATTAAAGTAAAATCAGTTTCATGGTCTTCTAAAAAAAGTCTTTTGGACCATGTCAATGCTTTTGAAAACATATGCAGCCCCATTAATTCTAATGGATCGATCAATTTGAGCGAGGCCACCATTCTGATTTTTGCGAGAAAGCACAGATCGATCCACACTCGGGGCAGCCATAATCTTTACATGATCTAAAGCATAAGCTGATTTCGGGACTGGATCAAAAGAAGAATTTGATTTTTGCATTGGATCTGAAGATTGTGCAGTTGTTATGAAGTGTTTCGGTTTTGATGTTTGGACAATGGTTGCCTGATTACGTTGATGAGAGAACCATAAGATATCGGAATATCAATTGATTCCTTTACTCATGACAAATCTATAGCTCAGGGGGAAGCATCTGACTACGTCGAGCCATGCACTTTACTTTTAAACGAAGAAGATGCAGTCCAGTGCAAATACCACACTTATGAGATTTTTTGGGAGGCTATTTTCCCATTTAGAGGTAGGCTTGACCCGACGCCGGGAACGATCCCAATAGGGAGTGTGGGAGTCGAAACTAGCACAATTGAATTTGTTAAGACTTTTAAGGGATCTGAAACTTCTAGGTTAAAACCACAACACAAAGATGAAGATATAGTTTTTATTGTTGTTTTGAAAGTTTTTCATATGAGAGCAAAAGTACAGAATTTTTGCTAGATAAAATTGCGAATCCTCTTTTCAAGGGATGCACATAGATATATATATATATACTAGTTTAACTTCCTAATTCTTCGGGATTTTCCTTTTTGCAGGTCGGTTGTGACATCTTGGGCTTTACATCTGGGCTCAGCTTCCAGCAAGACTTCTCTCGAGCTCGGCCCACCAAGGTTTCTTTGTGGCGAGCTCAGCTTTCTTTGTAACTTTGGGCTTGGCCCATTTGTAACTTTGGGCTCGGCCCATTCGTTGTTGTAGGCTGGGGTTCGGCCCAAGATTACTCAGATATTTGCCGAGATCGCCGCCGTGTTTGCCTAGCTCGTCGGCTCGCCATGGAGTTGCCGAGCTCGCGAGCTCGCCATCGTGTTTGCCGAGCTCGCCGGCTCGCCGTGGAGTTGTCGAGCTCGCAGTGGAGTTTACGAGCTCGTTGTGGAGTTGCCGAGCTCTCTGTGGAGTTGTCGAGCTCGGCGTGGAGTTGCCGAGCGCACTGACTCGCCGTGGAGTTGCCGAGCTTGCTGTGGAGTTGCCGAGCTAGCCGGCTTGCCGTATTATCTAGCTCGCCGGCTCGCCGTACTCTATGCTTTGTTGTTAGTGAAATCGGCCAGATTGATAAAGATGTGGTTCGCCGAAATTCTTTCTTCTTTTTTTTTTTCCCTTTTTATCAAGTCAAACTCCAATGATGATAATTATAATACATAAAGAATGTTTCAGTAATTTTACTATCAAAATGGGCAACTTTTTAAAATAACACATTTTAAAGGTTTTTTCAAAATTAACATCATTAATTTAAATTTTCAATAGTAGCACAAGGTCAATATCAAGTAACTAAAAATACATTTCTAATAAAAAAAATATATAAACCCTAAATTGAAAAAGAATATCTCAAACATAATGTCTTAATTTTGTTTGTAAGGGTAAATATATATTATTTTCACATAACTATTTGTATTATTCTTGGAATTTTAAACTTGATGTGCTAAATTTGGGGAAAATTTTTTTTGTCCTAGTTTAAGGTATTTATCCAAAAAATTGTTTTTCGAAAAACTAGAGTTATTTTTTAAAATTGGACATTTTCTTGGGTATTTTTCCAAATATCTTGAATAAATCAGTAGCATGAGATATAATCCAAAAAAATTTAAAAACAAATTTTCCTTGCGATTAATATACAGAATGCCAAGTATTAGACAAAATTGACTACATATATGAATGGTTCGAATATTATCATTTCGATAATGATGTTTATCCCTAGGTTACATGAAAATTCCATTTAATATCTGTTTTCCATTTTAGAAATGGAAACGCATTGGAAACGTGTTTTCTAAAAATTTCCGTTTGAAAACGCGACGGAAACTTGCATTTGGTTTTTGAAAATTTAATTAGTAAATAGTTAAGAAAAATACGAGAAGATTAAATGATTAATTTGATTCACTAGATTAAGTAAATGATTAACTTGATTCACTAGATGAGATTAATCTTGCGATACTTGAGTTTGATGATTTTTCACTCGACGAACAAGAAATAGAGAACGAGAGTTGAATGCAATTTTGTTTGATGGAACTCATAAAAATGAGAATTAAAAATATGTTTTAAATATTTGGCTTTAAACAGTATGATCAATATCTTTAGTTAAACTATTTAATATTCATATATTCGATTTGTGTTGCTTTAAACACTCTATTTTTAATATTATTTAGATGTTTTATATTTCATTACATATTTTTATTATTAACATATATATATATATATATATATTTTGTATATTATATATACGTTTTCAAAATGTTTTCATATTTATATTTTTCCCAAAAAAACATTTCTGTATTTCGAAGCATTTCGAAATATTTCGCTACTGCATATCCGTCTTTGTTTCGAAATAAATTAGGTATATCTAAACCATTAGGGAAAAACAAAAGTGACAACGTGAATTTAAGAGCGAATATTCAATGATATCCTACCCATAGGTTCAAAAGTAGCCACAACCGACCGTCTAAACTAAAAAAAAAAAAAAAACGAGAAAAATAAAATAAAATGAAGCGAGGAACGGAAAAGAGGCCCGGCTGCCTTTCGCTTCACCATATTTGGTGGGGCATGATACGCACTCCCTTACTCCAGTGGCTCACATATCCCAATATATTCAACCAAATCATATGCGCCATTAAATAATCTATTACTATAAATTAAGTTTCGTTTTGAAACTTTATTTTATTTACAAAAGATGTCATTTTTAGATTTATAAATTCTACAGTGAACTTTATTTTTATCTTTATGAAAAAAAGTATTACACATATAAATATTAAAAATCTTATTTGGAAATTGTTCGTATCAAATTTCGAATCTTTTCGACGAGTCATCTAATGATTTCTTGTATTGATCTGACCGTAGCCATAAAAATGAATAGTGAGCGAACATAAGATAAGTGTTTCATCCCCTAGAAAGAACACATATGCCACTTGAAAGCTGATCTTTTCCGAGAGCGATGTCCTGAAATCGCATCGGGTGAAGATACTTGAACGCGTAGCACTGCTAGGAATAGTCTGCGGAAGGATTAAAATGGATTTTTCTACCGAGGAGTCTCCGACGCCCAAATCTAATGCGGACATCAGTACTAGACTCAAAGGGAAGCTAATCAATCCGTACATTATCCGACATGTGCCACTAGATACCGAACCAAATGGAGAAATCAAAGCCAAATCACATTCTCCTCGAACAAATGATGTGGGATTGAAGATTCACCAGCCAATCATATATTTAAAAGAGAATGATCGATCCAGAACCCAAATTGGCACAATCAGATTTGGAGATGGTTCACAAACCTCCACCCGGAGCCTTAACAAAGCCATAGAAGCTACCCCTAGAAGAATTGGCTCGGCCCAATCACATCATACATGTTATTCACCAGCAAACAACCTATTTTGAAGAGTTTGATCATGAAAAACCACCCCCGGTTCTAGTTGATTTAGGAGTTGCTCATTTGGCCTTACATGCGAACATATGTGCACTCAATGGAGGACTCTGACCAGACCAGAAGGATTTAAACCATGAAACCACTTGGTCTACAATCTTGATCCACCAGAGGAATGCAGCGAATTGGAATAAGACCAAGATCAATTTTGGTTTAGAAGATATTCAATTTCTAAACCGAAGGATCCTCGGCTTGCCTTATTTGGAATCTTACGGGTTTATGCGGCGTCAAACATATCAGTGGTCCCCATGAGACTCTGAGATACTTCTAGAAGCTTACCACAATACTCTAGGATGCTCCAACATGCATTGGATATGACTGACCAGTTCAATCACTTGCAAACCAAAATATGGCAACCAAGAGAGATTATTAAGAATCTAAGGAAGCTTAAGAACCTTTCCGTGCACCAGCAACCACAGGATCAGGCGGATCCTCTTGCTTGTATACTTGCCATATTCTGACGCGTTCACACTTGGTGCCATAAATTACCAACAACTAAATCATCAAGTTTGCTGCATTTTGGACGTGATATATATTATTCAGAATGTTCCAGAGAAGCTCACTTATCCCCTCAAGCCGTCCATATACAAAGGCAACTTCACATCTTCCTATTTTGGCAGATTTGCTCATAATTGTCCAACGGCTCTTTACATTGATTTTTGCGATTTCTTTTGTCATTTTTTGAGTCCATGACCATTTTATAAAGCCTATAAAATATCAACATTTAGTTCATTGTAAATCACCTTTCGATCAGATTAATAAAAAGTTTTCGTTATCATTCAAAGTTGTGCCTTTGAAAAAATGTTCTTGTTCTTTTGAATACAAGTGTGTGATTCACTTATATTCTCTAGAAGCCAAGAATTTAGCTTGTTTGTGTGATTCAAACAAACTGGTTCATTCATCGATTAAGAGAGTCAATCAATCCATTTCACCATTCCATCTCGTCATCACTCCCACTTCTGCAACAGCTTGTTGTCTTTGACAACCGTGTGATCACTAGAGCAAAGGAGTGATTCCGAATCTTATATCATTTGGTATCAGAGCACAAGTTCCTATCAAAGTGCTTTTGTTCTTGAACTTTCTGATTTATTTAATTTTATGTCTTTATTTCAATAAACAAAAAAAAATATTTTGTTTCAATTCTGTTTTATTTATGTCCGCATTCATAAATTAAAAACCAAAATAAAAATCATTGTTTCAGTCTTTGTTTAGTTTGTTTCATAAAAGAAAAACCATACAAACATTTATTCTTGTCGATTTCCTTTTATTTTCAGTTTTTGCATTATTTTCCATATTTTATAAAATCAGAAAAACGAAATTAAAAAGTTTAAATTGAACTTCTTGTAATTTTCATTATTTTGTGTCTTTTTTATAAACCAGAAAATAAAAATTAGAAATTTTCCCTTTTGTATTTGAATTTTCGAAATTTTTTTTAGTCAAAAAACAAAAAAAAAGAAGAAGATCGAACCTTACTTGTCTTTCCATTTTGTGTTGATACACGAGCGATTCACTTTTTCCTTCTGTTTGTGCGAGGAAAACCCAAGGGAAAACAGAGAAGACCATAGACGACATGGATGAAGAAGAGCCTTACTAATACACAGAGTTTTAACCCTAAATATCACTGCAAGTGCACAGCAAACGAAGTAGTATTTAGGGATCGAATCTACGAGAACCAAGTGAAACGCTATGAATCTATATGAGTAAAATTAAGCTAAGATGGCAATATAATGGTTGTTGGTAGCAATGATAAAATGAAATAGCAATTAAACGGTATAAAAATCAATTAAAAACAAGCGTTAGGTCAAGGACAATTTGCAGAAATTTAGAGATCATGAACCAGACAATTATTTAGGGAACAATAACCACAGTCTTAAAGTCAAACATGAATGTTTAACCAATCCACTGTCGTGGTATCGATTACTTTATCTAGCAACTTAAGAATCTAAACTGTCGTTTGATCTTAAAATTCTAAACAAGCATTAACGAGGAGGTTTGATATGTTCACAAATTGCCTTAACATCAGCTTTCGTTTGCTAAAGACAATTTTCTCACCTATGTTCTATCAATCAATCTATAACACTTTTGATGAATAGATAAAACTCTAAATCAGAGTCTAAGTGATCAATTTAATCTAAGCAATGAGAACAACGATAGGTGAAGACAAGATGATAAATCCCTATCATGTCTGATTCAATGATTCATAAATTCCCTTGAAACCCTAAACCGAACTATGAAACTACTCAGACATTGAAGCAAAGAAACAAGAAGGAGATGAAGAAAAACTCATAATCAATAAAATAAATCTAAAAGGGTTTAGAAATCTTCTCAGAGATGTAGAGACAGAGTTTCGTCTCCCCAAAGCTAACAAATTGCAAAAACCAAAAAGTCTGAATATAATAGAAAGAGTATGTAAAATTTAGCCTAAACAATGGCTCAAACTCGAATACATATATATATATATATATATTAAAAATGTTCTAGATGGAAATAAATGGCAAAACCTTGTGAAAATAGGAAATTAAAATTTTCATTTTTCTGGTCGGAGGGGCTTGGATCGACCGATCCATGCTTGGATCGATCGATCTGAAGTATAAACAAGTCGATCTGAAAAGTCTCGGGGTTTTGGATCGATCGATCCAAGTGTGGATCAATCCATCCAACTTAGATCTATCGATCTAAGATATCTCGGCATTTTGGATTGATCGATCTAGCCTCCTTTATGCTCCTTTTGCTTCATTCCATGCTCCTTATGCCTTAGGTTTCTTCCAAATGCGTTCCAACCCAGAAAAGACACTAAAATCATAGAAAAGACTCAAAAAACCATTGAAACTTGACTTAGAATGCGTTAAAAATGCAATACATCACTTACCTAGCTGAAGAATACAATTGGAGTCAAGGGATTGATTCCGACCAACCTTTGTCCGATGAGGAGGCTGGACAGGAAACAACAATGTGGTATGAAGACTACTCGGAGTCTGATTACAAAGAAGAACCATATGGTGAAGACTTCGAACCAGAACCACCATATTATATCCAAGATGACACAAGCAAACATATTTGGTCCAGAGAAGAAGAAATTGACCAAGAAGGAGATGTGAGAGACGGCCGTGAAAGAGATTCATGGCATGGAGAGGCTGAATCTCAATTCAGTCTCGAAGAAGAAGGATACGAAGATGAACCAAAACGTGGAGAGTTCACTCCCTGAGAAGATTCAAATCAGTTCATGGAGCCTTACCGCGAGTACAAACCTTGATGTGAGGAAATTGATTCTCAAATACTGTAGGAGAGGCCGAGAACCATGATGATGAGATTTGGAACCATGAAGTCGATCCAGCAGATCGCTTTGGTGATGAATCAAGCCTTGAAGAAGAGGAAGATCCCGAGCACAATTTCACCAACCAATCTGAGTCATGGGGACAACCAATAGATGATGAGGTAGATTTTGAATCCTATCACATCTGTTTTGCAGGTCATCACCAAGGACCAGAAGCTTACTTAAGATGGGCAAGAGACGTGGAGGATTGGCTTCAAGCCAACCAAATACCCGAGGAGGAGAAAACATCTTATGCCGAAGACACTCTCACCGAGGATATTTTTAGGCAATGGGAACAAGACGCATATGGTCGACTTGAGTATGATGTACCAGATGCTACTTGGGGAGATGAAGAAAATACTACGTGAAGGGTTTGTGGAAGCTGCCGAAGCCCATCGGCAAAGCAATATAAAGATTTATACAAATCCCGAGCCAAGAAGATGGATTCTAGCAACAATGTCGAATCCAAAAGCAAAGCAAAAGAAAGCTTTCTGTGCCGAGCCAAAGAAAGTGTTCCAAAGCACTTTAGAGGAGAAGACATAGGCTAAGAAACAAGTTGGAGCTAAGGAAGTGAAACCAGATCCGAAACGACAAGCCATAGCCCAAACGCAAAGTACAAAGCCACTACTTGTACAACAAGGCAAACCAGAGCAATGTAAGTCTTCTAAATCTTCTAAGGTAGATGACACGATCTGTTATAGGTGTCACCAGAGAGGTCACTTTGCTAAAATATGTCCCTCTAGAAAAGCAGAAATGACTTCACAACTTGAATTGGAAAAAGAAGAGACCAAAGGCGTAGAAGAAAATGTTGAGTTGAACATTTAGATTTCCGATGCTAGTTTAATACACTTGTCTCTGTCAAGGGAAGACGAGATATGTACATGTATGATCAGAGAGGAGTCGATCCAAGAAGGTGCAACAATCATAGACAAGGAGCAAAAGCCAACTCCAAAAGTCGTACTAACTAAGGCATCCAAATCGCAACAAACATCAGGTATCCGATCAATTAATTCAATATATTTCTAATGATCCAAACACTTTGATAATGCACTTGCTGTTTTAACAAGTTGCTAAGGAAGGTTTAGATACCAAGGAGAGACCCCCGGATCCTCGATACCAAACCGAGAATCAGAAAGAGATCAACATAGAGATCAAAAGTGAAATATGAGATTTCACAAAGGAGGCAGCCATGACGCCTAAGAAATCAGAGTGTAGCAGAGGATTCATTGCTTCATTGCTGATCAAAGAAGAGCCACCAGATGCCCAACATCAACCATATCCGATCTACATGCGAACCATGACCCGAGGTAACTCTCTAAACCTTCAAATGATGCACAATACTAACTTGCTCTATCGATGTGTAGGTGAACAAGGTTTGAGGACAAAATTTTTTGAAGAAGGAGGGTATTATGCGGACATCAGTACTAGACTCAAAGAGGAGCTGCTCGATCCGACCATTATCCGACATGTGCCACCCGATGCCGAACCAAATGAAGAAATCAAAGCCAAATCACATTCTACTCGAGGAAATTACGTGGGATTGAAGATTCATCAGCCAATCATATGTTTTAAGGAGAATGATCGATCTACAACCTAATTTGCACGATCAGATTTGGATATGGTTCACAAACTTCCACCCGGATCCTTAACCAAGCCATGGAAGTTACCCCTAGGAGATTGGCTCGACCCAATCACCTCAGACTTGTTATTAACCTGAAAACAAACTATTTTGAAGAGTTTGATCATGAGAAACCACCCCCGGTTCGAGTTGGTTTAGGAGTTGCTCATTTGGCCTTACTCGCGGACATATGTGCACTCAATGTAGGACTCCGACCAGACCAGAAGTATTTAAGCCATGAAACCACTTGTTCTATAACCCTGATCACCTAGAGGCACGCTGTGAATTGGAATCAGACCAAGATCAATTTTGGTTTAGAAGATATTTAATTTCTAAACCGAAGGATCCTCGGCTTGCCTTATTTGGAACCTTATGGGTTTATGAGGCTTCAAACATATCAGCGGCACCCATGAGACTCTGAGATACTTCTAGAAGCTTTCCACAACACTATAGGATGCTCCACACACGCATTGGATCAGGCGGATCCAATTATATCTTCAATTGAGCCAACCGGAGCCGTTTATGGAAAGTATGAAGACTGATCGGTTCAATCACTTGGAAACAAGAATATGGTGAGCATGAGAGATTATTAGACATCTAAGGAAGCTTATAAGTACTTTCCCGTGTACCAGCAACCACAGGATCAGGCGGATCCTCTTGCTTGTATACTTGCCATATTCGGATGCGTTCACACTTGGTGCCATAAATTACAAACGGCTCTATCATCAAGATTGCTGCATTTTGGACGTGATATATATTATTCAGAATGTTTCAGAGAAGCTCAGTTATCCCCTCAAGCCATCCAGATACAAAGGCGACATCACATCTTCCTATTTTGGCCGATTTGTTCATAATTGTCCAACGGCTCTTTACATTGATTTTTGCGATTTCTTTTGTCATTTTTTGAGTCCATGACCGTTGTATATTGAGCCTATAAAAACTCAGCACTTAGTTCATTGTAAATCACCTTTCAATCAGATTAATAAAAAGTTTTTGTTTTCATTCAAAGTTGTGCCTTTGAAGAATTGTTCTTGTTCTTTTGAATACAAGTGTGTGATTCACTTCTATTTTCTAGACGCCATAAATTTAGCTTGTTTGTGTGATTCAAACAAACTGGTTCGTTCACCGATTGAGATAGTCAATCAATCCCTTTCACTATTCCTGCTCGACATCACACCCACGTCTGCAATAGCATGTTGTCTTTGACAACTGTGTGATCACTAAGGCAAAGGAGTGATTCCGAGTCTTATATCAAAGTCAGACAATAACTAAGGAGGATTTGTTCATAGGTGGTGAGTGTAGGTTAAGTATGAGGTCTCGTCTAGAGGATCGAGATCTTAGTCTGGTATAATGAGTAATTTGAGGGTAGAAGGAATGATCCCGTTAGGAAGAGTGGAATTGAAACTCCCTTCCTAAGGGTGTCCTGTGAGGGGTCCTTTGCCTTAGTGATAATGAAGAAATAAATTTTCATATTGCTTATGTCGTGGAGTCTATTAGACAGATTATACTAAGATGGTTTGCGGATCGGAAAGCCAACACCGAATTGATGAAAAAACATATCCACAAATGTTGAACTCCTGCTGCATCAGAGACACCGAAACTTGAATGCTTTAACTGCTCACTATATTGATTCACAGCGTGGTCAAGTTATCAGTGGAGAATTTGGTTGTGTTATTAACATAGAAAAGGTATGAAATCCATCCAAAATCGTAGTTTTACACTTGCATGCGTGTATTTTGAAAATTTTGCCTTAGATATGTAAGTATGTAGTATAGTCTTATTTAGGTCTACATACAATATGTCGTACGTATTCCGTGTTTATATGCTCTTACTATGCTTTAATTTATTATTCAGAAAAGTTGTACATGTAAATAATATGATGTCAAAAATATTTCATGCGAGTAAGCGATTAAAGCAGCAATAAGTAGGAAAATTGAGGAGGAGACATTGGTGCAAGATCGCTACACAAAAGAGTATGTGTATGCGAAACGTGGTTTGAAGCTGTTAACCCTAGAGATGAAGATTTGATTCCATCACCTTAAGTACTGAGTCAAAGATGTTTACTACCAAACATAAAGAGAACTCTTGGGAGAAAGAAATTGAAGAGATACAAGTCTGCTATTGAAAAAGCTAAGTGTTACAAGCATCATCAATTGCTACAGAAGAAATGCAATAAAATGAAAACAAATCAGATTATTTTAGCCCCAAAGTTGACCAATAAACAACACTCGAGTACTCGTAATCGAAACTTTCACATGATACTACATCTCAGGCCTTCCCCTTAGCGGACATTTCTCGAGTATTCAATCCCCTAAGAAGAAAGGGAAAATTGTCAAAAAAAATCATCAACTTTCACATTTCGGCCAAAAAGCACCAACTCTCCCATAAACCAAAAAAATGCTCAACTTCTTTTGATTAAACCATTTAATCTCCAACTTTTCTTGACAAAGCCGGTTTAGTCCTATCGTTTGTCAACTAGTCAACGTTATAGTTGATTAACGATAGGACTAAACCGGCTTGATTAATAAAAGTTGGAGAATTTTTTGTAATGAAAAGTTGAAATTTTTTTTGCCTAAAAAGTTTTTTTTTCACAAATTTTTGGATTAAAATAGTTAAAATGATTATAGCATTAAGTAAGATGTAGAATAGAAAAAAACAATCGTAAATGAGAAAATATACAAAATCGAAAAATCAAAGTCGTTTGGTTTGAGAATAAAACGGAGATATCAAAATATGAAATCAAAGTTTTATATTTCACCTAAATTTATATTGAAAGATTTTCTACAGAGTTCTACATTCCCAGTTATGAAAGAGAAACTTTCGTAGAATTCTACATCCCCAACTATAAATGAGAAACTTGCGCCGAATTACTCAATCTCCAGTTTTGAAAAAGAAACATGCATCGATTACTCCATCCCCAACGATTAAAAAACGACTTTTCTAGTGTAGTCCAGCAGCAACTAAGGTTGTTTTCCTTAAAGTGCAACTCCAACAAAAGGAAACAAAACGTACGTTTACTCAAATTGCCACAAAACATAACGTAATTAGCTACATGCAGATAATATTGATTTGTTTATATTAATGTCTGTTTTCGACTTTGTTTTGTTGTCTTACTATGAGTCACTCATATCTTACTATGAGTCAATTTATTTTGCATTCAAGAATGTCATCGACGACTTGATTTTCTTCTATCTTATTAACAACAAGAAATTAATCTAACAAATTATTGCTTTCAATTTTTTTACTTGTCTTGTACCACAAATATCATATTCTATATAAGAAATATAAATTGGATCAAGATATTATATTTTCATTTGACGACCACATATTGACCTCTTATTTACAATACACGACACATAGCAGTAGTGTATACAAGGATTATGTTAGCTTTATAAACAAAAATACAGTATGTATGCTATTGGTCCTCCTCCCAAAGGCCTACAAAATACATGATGGGATATACAAAAGACGACATAACCTACGCTCTCTTTTCTTTTCTTGATTTCTCGACTTGTTACATTTCCAGGTCTTTTACATCACTGTCCAAACCTCCCGAATCCCTGTAAACATCTCCACCTCCGCACCACATTGTTACCATATTAGACGTCTAATTGTACGCCTCCGCTGCTAGCTTCAGACGTATTATTCCCATATTCGAATTGCACAAATGATCGTGGTCATACTCCACATGCATGCTATGACACTCGATAAATTTGAGGGCATATACTCCACAACCACCATATGAATAACCCCCTTGTGGGAGATTTTATATCAGACGAACGAAATTGTATGCTTTAGCATTAATAATGTCTTTTTCTTCTGGAGCCTTTAACTTGAATAGGTGGGGAATAATCACCGCAAACAGTCTAGTAGCAGTCTTAATACTGTAATCACTGGTGAGGTGATACATACCGTCGTATATATTAATAGTCCTCCCCGGGATATGAACAAACATCACAATATAATGATTCTGGCTAACATGCATGACGTCGTGTAAGTAATACACATCTTGACCCCACTTTTTGCTATCTTTGTGACGTTCTCTGTTACAGTATTTCATTGCACTACGAAGGAATGTGTGATTAGTTTGAAAGTTATTGAAATCTTTAGTCCACATCATTTGGAAAGGTTGGTCCAAGATTGCAATTCTCTCTTTGAATGCATTAGGGTTCATACGTAATTGATATCTATACGTATCCAATATGACGTATAGAAATATTGGATATGTTGCGCGATCCAAGAGTATAAATATTTTTTTTATAATGATAGTTATATAAGAAATTACTCTTCTAAGTTAGGAAAACTGATACTCGAAACATATGGTGGTTAGGTCATTCACAGGTCGACCTTCTGCAGGAGTAACATGTGTATTAGGTGCAATGTCATTGAAGCTCACTCGTTTGGTTATTTTCGGTTATGTAGATGAAATATG
Organism: Pseudoturritis turrita; assembly: GCA_900406555.1. Classification (NCBI taxonomy): domain Eukaryota; kingdom Viridiplantae; phylum Streptophyta; class Magnoliopsida; order Brassicales; family Brassicaceae; genus Pseudoturritis; species Pseudoturritis turrita. Next base: position 811,942 of record OVBL01000569.1, read on the forward strand.
CAAGTTGTGAATGATCTTATCACCATAAGTATTAAACCATCAAGTTCTTAGTACTTTATGTTTAGTAGATGCATTTGATGCATCCCATCACAAGCACTCATTTGCGTATTGTGCGCTTGTTCTTTATACACTCCGTAGACTTCGAGATTTGTCTGATATGTTTATATAAAGGATAGATCCATGTCTCACTACATTTCACTACCACCTGATAGCTGAAATCTATCCCAATATATTTGATTACTAATTTATTTTTCATATTTCACAAAGATTTTTTTTTTTTTTTTTGATAAACAGAAAGACAACTTAATATGTTTAAACGTTCTACCCTATGTATCTACTTAAACAAACGTTAATCAAATCGCTATTTTATGTTTTTGGTGTATTATGTATAAATTATCTCTATAATTTTAGAGCGACTGTTTAAAAAACAAGGGTCGAATTCCTCCAAACGATGTTTTTTTTATCAACCAAACATTTCATTAAAATAAACCCTCACGAGTGGTTACCCATTTCGGGAGGCGAATTGAGTACAAAAGAAAAACGATGTTTAAAATGATATTTATAAGAAATAGTTTTTATCGGTATAATGTCCATTATCGCCTTCCAGAATGTCCGATAATGTCCCAACGTAAATTATTCTATAAACACTTCTTCGCAAAGATAGAAAAAGGAAGAGAGAGGATTCACAAACACAAACCAACACATAGAGAAAGAGAAGGAGAACAAGAGTAATACAACACTAAAGAAAGAAGATGGCAGTTGCTGGAGGACCCCTCACGGTGCACCCGTAGGGAAAAAGTTCTAACCCCACTTTTACTAACGGGATGATTCTTCAAAACACCCACTATACCAGACTGAGATCACAAACTCCTGGATGAGACCGTACAATTAATCCACACTCAACTCCCCATAACAAATTCTCCTTAGTTGTTGTATGAGTTGGATGTCGGAGAGTATTCAGGAGAGAAACCCGAAGACTACTCATGCCGGTGCCACCCGATGCCATTTCACGACATCGCTCCTGAAAAGGATCCATCTTTAAGTGTATATATGTCTTCCCTCCATAGGATGGTACTCCTACCATATGCTCGTCTTCTATACGTTATGTCGGTTATAGTAAACACAGGAGATGCAAGACGGCTTGCCTGAAAGATCCAAAATCCACTCAAACAATTGGGGCTAAAAGGAAGGGGGAAGTCAAAATGCTCAAGTATAAGGAGGGTCCCACGAAAAGGATGAGAGACTCCTCGGAAAAATATAGGATCGCGGAAACTTACTAGACAACTTGGAGGCAGAATTGTAGTTGCCATATGAAGTATAAGGGTAGTCTTCGTAAAAACAGTCCTTATCACTCTAATGGACATAAATCTTCGAAGAAGGTGCCGTTGTTGCTCTTGGGGGCATGTTCAGCTGAGAGGGATAAGGGTAGTTTTCGTAGATGCAGTACTTGTCGCGCTCACGTGAGCATGTTTAACTAAGTAAGTTAAGATCTATGAAGTGTGGGATTTCTCCGCCTCGTCCACTTCTCGAAAGACTAGGAATAGTCTCTACATAAGAAAATTTGCCGCCATCAGGATATGCGCCTCTCTGGAAACAAAACCTGACAACTTATGGAATATCACTTTGAATCCTCTTTAGGAGATGTCATTACAGGACTAGGAACTCCTGGAGCACCAGTAGGCCAGTGACCAGCCAGCGAATCATTACTCGCCTAGCCAATTATTCCTAGGTTTAGTCAAAGTAGCAAAGTGAAGCAAAACCCATATCGACTAGGTGCTTGGTTACCTTCCATTGAGAAGCGGCATAATCAACAAGGACATAATGGAGTCTTCCCCGGAAACACCGAAGAATGTAGTCCCCGTAAATGGGGATATTATCCAAGGGAGGAAATTTAGCCAACTCCCTAAGGCTGGGGAATTGGGTATCTCACGCGATGCACGGTGGTGATGCCGCACCCACAACCGTTGCTCCTTCTAGGGATATACTTTTCACATTTTGAAAAATAAACAAACAACCATCATGTAGGCACAACACACGGACTGTCCAGGCTGTTATGGGCGCTAGGGTAACTAACGCCTATAGAAAACATCCTACTTACCACATATTGGCACGTACATGTTGCACAAAAAGTAACCCCCCAACATATTAGCGACCTACGCTGCGGGGACATTTCTTCTCCTTTCATATGGTCACTGGGATAAGTCCTACTTACAAAAATAGTAAGAAAGATAACACGCCCCGACCTACTAGGTGACAAGCGAAGTAGGAGTGGCTAATCCCTCTGGGGAGATGTTGCTCTTAACAGAAAGAGAACATGTTTTTCCCATGAGAAACTACTACCTGCCCCGAGCATAAAACGCCAAAACCTAAGAACTCCAACACGAATTCATGGGTTTCCATCGACTAACGAACATTTTTTTAGGTGATGAGCTGGACTCAGCAAAAGTGCACCTTGCCTAGCCGCCATCACGGTCATGAAAATCCCCAAGGCAGTCTTCTCGTTCTAACACCTGCAGGGCAAGGACGCTTAACCTTTGTTGAATGAACTGTTTCTCAGGAAAGCGAAGCACCATCCGTGCCAATGACAGAAGTTTCACTCTCCCTTTTTTCTGGCGAAAATAAGCCAAAGAGTCGGGCAATTTTCAGAGGTGGCTTTACATCCTCCAATTAAAAGACAACACATCAGCAAAATCGTGCCTACTCCCTATTCTACTGTGAAGGCCGATCAATATTTTTGGTAGGCATCTAGAAACGCCACCTACATTGTGAAAAGTTGGGCGAACGGAGCCCATCTACTGTCAAATGGCAGAAAACCACACCCCACCACTATTAAGGAGGCCGACGATGTGACACTAGCAAATCTGGGAGGCACGGCTAGGGATAATGTCCCATGGTAAATTCTTCTATAAATACCTCCTCTCAAATATATAGAAAGGAGGAGAGATGATTCACAAACACGAACTAACACATAGAGAAACAAAAGGAGAACAAGAGTAATACAACACTAAAGAGGCTCTTACGATAATAAGGTAGTTGTCGGAGGACCCCTCACGGGATATCCTTAGGAAGGGAGTTTCAATTCCACTCTTCCTAACAGGATCATTCCTTCTACCCTCAAAATACTCATTATACCAGACTGAGATCTCGATCCCCTCGACGAGACCTCACACTTAACCTACACTCACCACCTATGAACAAATCCTCCTTAGTTATTGTCTGACTTTGATATAAGACTCGGAATCACTCCTTTGCCTTAGTGATCACACAGTTGTCAAAGATAACATGCTATTGCAGACGTGGGCGTGATGTCGAGAAGGAATAGTGAAAGGGATTGATTGACTATCTCAATCAGTGAACGAACAAGTTTTTTGAATCAGACAAACAAGCTAAATTTGTGGCGTCTAGAGAATAGAAGCGAATCACACACTTGTATTCAAAAGAACAAGAACAATTCTTCAAAGGCACAACTTTGAATGAAAAGAAAAACTTTTTATTAATCTGATTGAAAGGTGATTTACAATGAACTAAGAGCTGAGCTTTTATAGGCTCAATATACAACGATCATGGACTCAAAAAAATGACAAAAGAAATTGCAAAAATCAATGTAAATAGCTGTTGGACAATTATGAACAAATCGGCCAAAATAGGAAGATGTTATGTCGCCTTTGTATCTAGACGGCTTGAGGGGATAAGTGAGCTTCTCTGGAATATTCTGAATAATATATATTACGTCCGAAATGCAGCAGTCTTGATGATAGAGCCATTTGTGATTTATGGCACCAAGTGTGAACACATCCGAATATGGCAAGTATACAAGCAAGAGGATCCGCCTGATCCTGTGGTTGCTGGTGCATGGGAAGGTACTTATATGCTTCCTTAGATGTCTAATAATCTCTCATGGTCGCCATATTCTTGTTTCCAAGTGATTGAACCGATCAGTCTTCATACTTAAGGTGATGGAATCAAATCTTCATCTCTAGGGTTAACAGCTTCAGACCACGTTGTGCATACACGTACTCTTTTGTGTAGCGATCTTGCACCAATGTCTCCTCCTCAATTTTCCTACTTATTGCTGCTTTAATCGCGTGCTCGCATGAAATATTTTTGACATCATATTATTTACATGTACAATTTTTCTGAATGATAAGTTAAAGCATAGTAAGAGCATATAAACAGGGAATACGTATGACATATTGTATGTAGACCTAAATAAGACTATACCACATACTTACATATCTAAGGCAAAATTTTCAAAATACACGCATGCAAGTGTAAAACTACGATTTTGGATGGATTTCATACCTTTTCTATGTTAATGACACAATCAAATTCTCCACTGATAACTTGACCACGCTGTGAATCAATATAGTGAGCAGTTAAAGCATTCAAGTTTCGGTATCTCTGATGCAGCAGGAGTTCAACATTTGTGGATACCTTCGTTTTCATCAATTTGGTGTTGGCTTTCCGATCCGCAAACCATCTTAATATGATCTGACTAATAGACTCCACGACATAAGCAATATGAAAATTTCTTTCTTCCTTAGCACACTATAATGGTCTTTACAAAGTTGCTCATAATTACATCATATATATCGCCTGGAAAATGGAACGCGTCCACAAGCGAAAATGTGACTTTCCCAAATAAGTTGTAGTTCACCATTTTGACGACGAATCGCACCAAACAGAGCGTTAAAATCTTTATGTCCATAGGCCCTAGCAACTCTTTTCACCAAACTGCAATTGCATTCACTTCGCACTTGGTGCGAAGGTTTTGAGTGAGGTGATATAGACATATGCCCTTATTTGCTGCAGGGAAAATGTTCTCAGTTGATTTGGTGATTGAATGATTTCCGGCAGAAATAAATGCCAACTTTTATCGTCACATATCACACCACACAACTGAGTGAAAACCATGTCGATAGATCATCATTCTCTCTGTCTACAATCTCAAATGTTGTAGGGAATATATTAAAATTGACATCATATCTTGCGGCTACTAGCATAACACCTTTATACTTCCTAGTTAGATGTGTTCCATCAATCACAATAACCTTCCTCAAGATCTAAAATCCCTTGATGTAAGCACTAAAAGCAATGAAAAAATATTTAAACCTATATGCATCGTCATGTACAAGCTTTGTAATTGTACCTGAATTGTCCTTCTTTATTTGGTGTAGATAGACATATGACTTTTGATAACCACGCTTAGGAGTCCGCTGACCAGCACTCATATGTGTCTTCGTATAGCCAATGTCCATACCATGTACTGCCTTCATACACTCCAATATCTTTCTAGGCCAAATTCCTCTAAGATCACTACCACCACTAAATTCATAAACATACATCTTTTCAATACATTTTGCATTAGCCTGTCGTTAAAGAGAATATCTATGGACAACAGAGCATGTATGTGCTTCTTTATATATCCGAACTATGAATTCTGAAGATGAATTTGATATACGAGTTGTAAGTAGCATCCATGAACAATGGGGGACAGAATTTTTCACGACAAGTAAAGCCTTCCTCGACCTGTTGATGTTGAAATCAAACCTTTGTAGCGCTGTGACTTTGCGTAATTTCCTAAATAATACAAACTTACCATTAAAAATATCGCCAACCTTAATTACCATTGTCGGAGTTTTAGAGTTCACCATATGGGTTTGGTTCACAATCTCCACTTTAGCGCCTCGGCCGCAGAAATAATCTTCGTAATTGTTGCCATAACCGTCAACACCAAAATGAAAATGACCATTCTTGGTATATTTGATAGTGAAATATTCATATTTGGTACCAAAATTTTCTCCATCACCTCCATGAATTTTCTCCATCACCATCGTTTGATCTAAAAGACACATAAAGCTGGATAATCTCTGTTTTTCATAAACTGAAACTGTTTACAAGTTGTCGATCGTTATTCAAAAATACCGAAAGTGTGTTGTTGGGCATTGTTTCCAATATATGTCTTGGAAACATATAACTAAGCTCGATTGGATTCATCTTATGTTCTATGATATAATCTTCACAAACCATGCAAAGAAAATCCTCATACTTGAATTGTTCATCAACCACAAAAAAACTTTTATCCTTAACTTGAATGGGTAATAAAATCCCAACCCTTCTATACCTTCCAATGTCCAAAATAGCAATGATACACACCATTATATGCAATAGTCGAGAAACGAATATTTAGTAATGCAGTATATTGTTATCTTGTCTAACACACTTAAGCTCTTATGTTAAGTAAGGATTTGGTTTTCCATTTTTTTCATTGGTTTTCTTCCTTTTATTTTAAAATATATGTTTCTTATTTTCATTAAGATTGGTATTAGCTTAATCATTATAAATAGATCTCTAGGTGTTTGTAAAGAGATCACGCCAACAACCGAAGTTTGGGTTTTACTCCTTTTAAAGTTGTATGTGGTATTATTTCCCATGGACCTTTGGGTTTGTCAACAGCTTCAGATAAGATTCGTCTTCATGGGCAGACTATCGACTTTGTGGAGGACTTACAGCTCATCCATTACGAAGCACAACATCATTTGGAATCGACAGCAAATTCTTACAAATTAGCAACTGATGAACATAAAAGAAAGGTGAATTTTGCACCTAAAGATCTCGTGTGGGTAGTCCTAACAAATGATAGATTTCATGCGCATGAATACAACAAGTTAAAATCACCCGAGACCGAACCCATGGAAATTATTTATCGCATCAACGCAAATGCATATCAGCTACGTCTTCCTAATCACTTACACACATCGGATGTGTTCAACGTCAAGCATTTGTATCGCTATCATGGGGAAAATGCATATCTATATTCGGGGAAGAACGTTTTCCTACCCAGGGACATCTGATGCAGCATATCGTTACATTTTCTAATACGCTTAGACTTTTATGTTAAACAAGGATTTGGTTTTCTATTTCTTTTGGACTTTTTTCTTTTTCTTCCTTTTTCTATTAAAAGTTATGTTTCCTATTTTCATCAGGATTGGTGTTAGCTTAATCATTATAAATATGTCTCTAGGTGTTTGTAAAGAGATCATCCAGGGTTGAATTAAATTAATAAAGAGTTTTCTTTAAACCTTGAACTTTGCAAGAAGAGTATTTTTCAAAACTCAACCCTAGTTTTGATCTACCAGTAATAAATCAAAACTCATTCCCCTTGTTCTTGAGTTTCCCGGGAATCTTTTAGAACAAGCTTTCCTGATGTACTTTCCCTCCATCATTTAGTAATGAAGATCTATCGAGATATCTGTTCAGAGTCTGCTATGAAGTTTGCGGCAGACAATCTTCTGCGACTTTGTATACGTTGGCAGCTAGTCTGCTGGAAAATTCCAACGATCGCAGAAACAACTATACATGCAGCAGACAATCTTCCACGGCTCTGCGATACATTGGCCGCTTATCTACTGGAAAATGCCAACGTACACAAAAGTTGCCAAACATGCAGCAGACAGTCTTCCACGGCTCTGCGATATGTTGGCAGCTTATCTGCTGAATTCTGCCAACGTACGCAGAAGCAGTCAGATAACTTGTTGCGGCTTCGTGATACATTGACAGCTTATCAGTTGGTATGTCGCGGCTTTGCGATATGTTGGCATAAAATCTGATGAATTATGCATGTAATCGAAGAAAAAGAGAGATAATATGCGAAGATATCTGATATACGTTGGCAGATTTTGTTGGCAGCTTATCCCCTAAAATCTACCAATTTTTTCATAATGAGGAAGATACACAGCATATAACATGTTGCGGCTACAAGATTGGCAATAATAATACCAAAAGCATGCATAACATAACTGCAGCAACTGCCGTCGCTCCACAGTCATTTGAAGAGCCTACAATAGAATGTGTCGAGAGTGTGTCACGAGTATACCTATTTCTTCAAGCGTTAAAATATTTCGCTCGCGAGTATGCATGCTTCCGCGAGCATCAGCACATTCCAGCAGATAAGCTGCCACCATAGTTAGAAATTTCTCTCGGAGACGCTAGAAGCTTCTTGTTGACAAATGGCAAACTATAGGCACATTTTGTTGCAGACTCTTCAAACAATCGTGGAGAGATGACAGATGCTACGATTATGTTCGCTTTCAATTGAAAGTGTACCTGAGTTGAATTTGCATCCCTTTAATCGCTCGTCATCAATGAAAAGTGTACATGAATTGAATCTACTTGCTGAGAGTGTTATCCTGATGTGGTTATAAGTTTTAAATATTTATAAAACCTAAAAATTAGCTGCAAGTGCACAGACAATCACAGTAGTACTTAGGGATCGTTCCAGTGAAGACTGTAAAGATGTTATGCTATGAATTTATAAGATTCGAATTAAGTTAAAGACAAAATATATTTGGGTTTTAGATTTATGAGAAGCAAATTAAAAGAAACAAAGCAATAAATAAAAGCAAATAAAATAAATGATAGATTAGTTAGGTATTAGGCAATTCACATAAATGCATGAAAACACAAGTTAATATCGATTTAAGGATTTAATAAAAACCGTTCTAGAACTCAAATCACTGATGTATAATCATTCCACTCTTGTGGTTCCGATTACGATGCTTTAACATCCTAATAGACTCAACTCTCGCAGGTTATTACAAGAAGAAAGCATGCATGAATTCGTTCAAGATTCAATTGTTCACAATACTCCATAACTCAACTCTCGTAGGTTATGACATATTGCTCACCAAATACTAGTTCAAGGAAAGAGATGCATCACTCTCGTGGTTCTAATTCCATAGAGATCGATCACTGGTTAGCTACTATAGCTCAAGCTTTGCACACAAGTAAAGGTGAAGAATCCATAAGATAAACCCTAACAATTCGATATCAAACAAGTAAAATCATGGAATCATCGAAAACCCTAAAACCTAACAAGTTAACTACTCATACATAGTAAAAAGTAGGAAGACAACAATAGATTGAAGCATAAAACATCATAGATAGATTAGATTTAAAGAGTATAGAGATGGAAATATTCTCTAAGTTGAAGTACAAAGGTGAAATCTTCTCCTTGAAGTTCTTAGAACCAAAATCAATGAAGAACTATGAAAGATATATATTAAAAACGAGTATGATGTTTAAGGTGAATATTTATGGCAGCTTTCTCTCTAAAAGGCGTTAAAAGCAAGTATATATAGGCCTTGAGAAGTCCTAAGTCGGCTAGAATTTTGTTTTGGACAAAAAGAAAATATTACTTTTCTGATGAGCATTTGGCAGGAGCACTGGACAAGGATCTTTGACCGATGTAATGGCATTTGTCAGGAGAGAATCGGCATGAGCCATTGGAAAAAATCCTGACCGATGCTGGCTCTTCATTCCTTTAGTTACCTACGCTTGCTTCTCCTTCGAGCCAGACAGACATGTATTCAGTAAATCGGACGTAACTCTTCAACCACAGCTCCAAATGACTTGAAACAACCTCCATTAGAAAGTTAACTCGATTCTGTATCTCGTCAAAAACATGATGTGCTCAAATTTTAATATTTATAGATCCTAAAAATTAGCTGCAAGTGCACAGGAAAACACATTAGTACTTAGGGGTCGAACCACTGAGGACTGGAAAAATGTTACGCTATGAATTTATAAGACTCAAATTAAGTTAACACAAAATATATTTTGGATTTTTTTTTATGAAAACATGATAAAAGAAATAAAATCAAGATAAATAGGAAATTCACAGAAACACATAATAACACAAGATAGATATCAATTTAGAGATTTAATAAGAACCGTTCTATGACTCAAATCACGAATGGATAATTGACCTACTCCCGTAGCGCCAACTACTATGTCTAAACAACCTAAATTACACAACTCCTGCAGGTAATCAAGTAGTTATACATGCATTAACAGTCCAAGTTCGATATGTTCACAAAGCTCCAATAACTCAATTTCCGCATGTTATGACGCTTTGCTCATCCAAATTTCTTTATGTAACTTAACAACACTTTTGGTGAGTATATTACCCTAAAATCAGTAGCTAGATTATCAATCAAGAAAAAACAGTAAACACAAATTTAGATGAAAAACTATAAGATGAACTCTAGAATTTCGATATCAAATATGCATAATCATGGAATCATTGAAAATCCTAAAACCTAACATGTAATCTACTAATACATGTTAATAATAAATACGTAGCAGCAAGAGTATATAGAAAACATCATAAATATGTTGAATTGAAAGAATTTAGGGATAGAAATCTTCTCTATATCGAAGTATAAGGCGAGGTCTTCCTTTAGAAGCTCTTAGAATCAAAATTAATGAAGAACCATGAATAAATTTGGGTCTGATGTTTATGGTGAAAAAATATGGCTGCTTCCTCTCTAAAAGGGGCTAAAAGCAATATATATAAGCCTTGAGAAGTCCTAAGTCGGCTATGGTTTGTCTTGGGCAAAAAAGAAATAATACTTTTCTGATAAGCATTGGGCAGGAGCATTGGACAGGGATCTTAACCGATGCAAAGGCATTGGTCAGGAGAGCATCGGCATGAGCCATGGGGAAATCCCTGACCGATGCTGACTCTTCCTTCCTTCAGTTTCATACGCTTGCTTCTCCTTCGAGCCAGACAGACATGTCTTCAGTAAATCAGGTGTAACTCTTCAACCATAGCTCCAAATGACTTGAAACAACCTCCATTAAAAATTCAACTCAATTCTCTATCTTTTCACCGAAGTTCACCCAATTCCAAGATGGTTAAGGCTTCCAACGAAGGGTAAACCTCTGGTGCATATGCTCTGTCTACCTTGGGAAATTGCATATCTTGTGAATATTGTGACTTGGATGACTTTTTTGACTTGAGTGAATGATTGTAGCATGTTTGACACCTCTTTTGATCCAGTTTGCATCCTTTTTGATGATTCTATTAAGACTTCAAAAGCTACATATACGAGAAAACTACCTCTTTTGGTGCAAAATCATTATAAAATAGTAAAATAAACTAGTAAAATCTATGATAAAAGTAGTAAAATAAAGAGTATATCAACTCCCCCAGCTCTTTGCTTGTCCTCAAGCAAAACAAAGAATCTAAGCATAGAAAAGAGGTTTGAAAATATGGGAACTCACATATCCTTGGGATCATAGACTTGAAATCTCAACCTGTTATCCACATGAAACAAAGTTAGCTCATAGACTTTCTCAACTTATTCCCACCATGATTTTTGATGGCCTTGTCCATACTCGTAATCTCAAACCTACAAAAATCTCAACTTCAAATTATTTGACTCTCTACATTCATTAAGTTTGGTGTGAATTTCTCATCAAAAGATATCATTCAGGGTAGACGGCGCTAGGAGTTTAGAAGGTTGATGTAGTGGTGAGGTTTAAAGTGTTTAGGGTTACCAGACTCTCCAGAGGATGCTAGATATTATGCAAAACCGCAAGAGAGAACGGACACGTTGATGTCCACAGTTTCCCAACCACTTCAATGCCTAACTCCTTTTCTCCCCCAGACTTAGATGTTTCTGGGAATTACTACAAATCGCTCCATATCTTTCCTTGGAATTTTCTTTGGCCATGAGACTCTTTATTGACTCGTTTTCCTTTCCCTTTTCTTTTTTTCTCTTTTTCTTTTCTTTTTCTCTCTTTTTCGTATATTTTTTTTTCTTTTCTTTTTTTCTTTTATAAAGGGACAAAAATTTACCATGATTTGTGAATTCCAAGGAAACGCGAGCTTGAATCTCACTGTAGTACTCCACCGAGTTCATCTAATCTCTGCATCTCCATTGGTTGGAAAACCGCGTCTGTCTTTTTTCTCTCCCACGTTTTTGCACATATCTGCACATATAAAAATAAAAATAAGAGTGCATGAGGTCTGAAAAGAGGTAAGGGTTATAGGTGGGGTACCAACTAAAAGTGACCTAGCCATTCACGAACAACAAAGAGTGGTAAAGAGGATAAGATATCCTGAATGTGTGATTCTATTCTCTGATCTTAACAGCTTTAACGAGATAGAGTCAAAATCAGATCAGATCCGTTAAACCAATGCAAGATGAAATTTTCTAGGGGGGAGTCCAGTCATGGGGGTTTCTAAATAGATTGTCCTGAACAAACCCTGCAGCAATGGTCACTGAGTTTTAAAATCAAAGCATTAGTTTCTAGAAAAGTGTCATAACAAATCAAATTAAAATTGAAAAATGAAGAATATAACGATTGGACCGGATATAGACAAAAAGTCCATGAAGTTCGGTGTTTGGTTCACGGATTTGATGATCATGACCCATCTCCAAATTTTGTTCGATTGAAATGAAGTAACTTGACTAGATCGTTCTTTAGAGACTGCTGGTCAGTTCTCCTTTGAACTCCATCTTCAAATTCACCACGGTTAGCAAATTGGTTCATGAATTGGCGGCAATTTGGATCGTCGGATGATGCTCGTTGATCTAAAAGTTAAACCGTGAAGAATTCCTGGAACCATATTGAAAATTTGCGGAACCAAATTACATTATAAGTCTGCCAGTGAAGTTTGAGACCATTTAGTTTAACGGATTGAGATTTGGTTCATGGCATGCTTCAGTGTGGACCGTTAGTGAGGTATGTGTGCCGAGTTGCCAAACTGACTTGAACCATGGGTGGTTTGGTGGTTTGATCCATGGGTCGAGACAGGCTGGTCCGTGGATTGACCGTGGGTCATGGTCTGGGTCATGAAATTTATGACCGTGGGTCATGGGACAATCGACCCATGGGTCATACGGTGGGTCATGTGGTCGGTCATGGAGGCGGGTGGTGTGTCATGACATTCGGGTGTGGGACGGATGTATCGTGGGTCATGGGATGGGTCATGGGCTAGCATCGGTCACGGTCATGGGATGCTTCGTCCCGATATGACCCAGGCCGATGTTGGGTCGAGTTTTTGTGTCCTATGGGTCGTGAGCATCGGTCACGGGGACGTGACCGATGTTGGGTGGGTTTGAGTCGAGTATCACGTACCTGGGTTGTGGAGGGGTTTGCATCGGTCACAAGTTTTGGCTGATGCTCGTGACCGGCATGATGCTTCGTGCGATGGTTGGCATCAGTCACCAGCCCAGCGGCACGAGGGGTTATGGCTCGTGACCGGTGGTGGTGCATCGGTATAGAAATCTGAACGGTGCTCCTGACCCGTGTCATCCTTTTTTGCCGTTTTTCATCTAAAATCAATTTTTTATTTTTATAAAAATCAAGAAAATCATAAATAAATAAATAAATAAGTGTATAACAAAGCCATAAAAATTAAAAATTAAATTAAATAAAGCCAAATATGGGTTGCCTTCCATAAAGCGCTTGTTTTAAGTTTTTTAGCTCGACTCCTTTGAATTTAGGCCTTAGAATGACCGTCTAAGGGTCAGAGGTCACCCTTAGCTCGTGATCTTGGTCTCATATGATCTTCATCTTCATCGAAAGGTCGTTGATAGGACTCTTTACCAATACTTCTCTTTTTTCTGAAGCAATGTAACGAGTATGCTTAGAAGAAAAGCCAAGAGGTGCTGCATAGTAGAAGACGTCTTTATCAATGTTGGCAAATGAGATCCTCTCCTTAGGATAGTCCATGATTGCTTCTACTGTTGCCAAGATAGATTTCCCAAGAATTAAAGGTGCATAGAAATTTTGCAGCTTCACCACTTAGAAATCTACGGAACAAGACAACTCTCGATCATAAGAGGTAGATTGATGATTTCTCTTAATGTAAGGGTTGAAGAATCATCAGCAAGTCCTACTCTTATCCTTGATGGTCGAAGATTTTTGATCTTCATCCATCCAACAAGTATTTCCGAGATAAGGTTGATATCGGCTCCCGAATCACAAAGTGCATCGTCGAAGTTGAATCCATGTATGGAGAATGGTATGCTGAAAATTCCAGGGTCCACGGTCTTGCACAAAGTCTTAAGGTTGTTCTTGGATCCCTAACTCTCTCAAAGTCTTTACTTCGCAAAATACATTTTCTCAAAGAAGGGAATTTCTTCCAAGCTTTTTCAAAAGAGAGATCGGATGGAAGCTCCTTTACCATTGAGTTGAACTTTTCCAGCATCTCATCATTAATAGAAGGTTATGTTCTCTTGTCAATCCTTTCTGCAAGCTTAATTCCTTCTCGGGGTCTTTTTACCGAAATTCTTGCGTAAGTCTTGTGTGGTTGGTTTCAGCCTCTTCAAGGAGTCGTGGGTCTTCATTTTCAACTTGATAAGAAGTGGAATGAGCTCCTCCAAGAGTGGTTAAAGCATAGCAATTCTCAGTGACAATCAGTTCTTCTTTCTTTGATTCCAAACCGAGACAAAAATTGACCGTTTCCTCCAAACTTGTCAAACGATCATTGATTTGCTTCACATGCCTATAGATCTCCATTGATTTACCATTAAGGGTTGTAGTCTTCCCTATTAGGCCATTGTATTTTCCAGCCATTGAGAATTGAGCATCCTTGATTGCTTGCGTACTTTGTTTTTGTCCATCCAATAAAATGTGTACGGTTGAATGGATTTCGCCTTGAATAATTCCAGCTTCTTCTACTGCCTTCTCAGCGTGATGTGCCTTGATTGCTACTGTGTTGAGATGAGTAGTAAGCTCAGCGACACTCTTAAAAAAGTCTTCTACTATACTCTAGTCTTAAACTCCAAATTAACGCAATTAGTCCTTGAAATAAAATTGTAAGTGCACAACAAATGGAATAGAATATAAGGGATCGAATCCAAAGAGACCAATGAATTACATTGTGAATTTTCACATTAAAATTATGCTAAAACAAGCATATGTGGGTGTTTGTTTGCTAGCTATGAATAGTGACAAAATACTAAGTAAAAGCGATAAATAGACGATATAAACAATCAGAGACGAAGCGTTGGGCGTTGGGCAGCACGCATATCGCTAGGGGATATTGACTGATCATGCAAATAAATCAAAAAATGTTTAATTAAATATATATATTCTAGAACACGAATCACTGATGAATACTTAACCTACTCTCATAGCGCCACTTACTAAATCTAAACAATCTAATTACTCAATCTCGCTTGCAATCAAACAGTCAAATTTTCATAATAGGCCAGGTTCAATTAAATTATCAAAGCTCCATAGCTCAACCTTTGCATGTTAAAGCGCCAAACACATAAATTAATTCACGCAATCTAGCAGCACTTTTGGTGATAAATTAACCTAAGAAGAGTTACTTGGTGATTAACCAAGCAATATGCATCAAAATCAAACTTATAAAGGAGAATTCTAATAAATTAATTACAAATCTAACAACCTATATCAACAATCCATGAATCCGCTTTGATGAACCTTAAATCCATCAATGAAACTAATCATGCATAATTAAGCATGAAATAATATAAGTTGAGACGGATGCATAATCACTAAATCAACGCCAAAGTATAAGGGTTGAGAAACCGTCTGATATGATCATGGAAAGCAGCAAAGACAAGGCATGAGGACATCAAATCTGAATGTGGAAGCAAAATATCTAACCAGGACTTTCAATTTCATGGGCTTGGATTTAAGAAGAGTAGATCTTAATTGGAGTATTTTCAGCCCAGAAACAACAAGAAAAGAGAAAATTTCGTCCAGATTCAAAGCAGCATTTATTAAAGTATTTTTCTCTCCCTTACATGCAGTTTAGAGTTTGAATTTTGTTTTCCTAGATGCTCTGCATGTTAAGCTATTTTTATGGACGTTTTTGATGTATTTCCTCTATATAATGAGGCTCATTTCATGAATAAAAAGTTAATAACCCTTTTGATATTTTTGGAACTTTTGAGAGCGATTCTCATTTATCTCAATGGTGTCTAATATCCATTGATCTGATCTTTGGTGCGTAATATCCATTGATCAACCCGGTAAATCAAGAGCCTTTCGCAACTCTTGTGCGACCATTCGATCCACCGATCCGTCTTGGTGCGTCATATCCAAGGGATCAACCGCTAAATCCGGAGTCTTCCGCAGCTTCTGTACGATCATTAAATCCACTGCCTTGTTCTTGAAGTGTGACAGCTTCTTTGAGTCAAGGATTATCCCCTTTGCCAACTTAGAGTGGCGAATCCTTGGGAGATTCTTATCATTTGGTATCAGAGCACCATTCTAAGTTTGATATTTTTATCTTCTCATCTATTCATCTTCTAAATCTGTTCATCTTCTTAATCTGTTAATCTTCTTTTCTTCGTTTTTCTGTTTTTCAATATGCTTTGTTTTCATATCTGAAATCCAGAAAAAAAAAAAAAAACAAAAACAAAAAAAAAGAGGATCAAAGAAGTTCTGGTTGTTTTCCAATTCTAAATATCCTCTTGATCATTTGTGTTCAAGTTGTTCTTTCTTTGGAAGAGCAAGATTTGGGGACAAATCTTTTTCAAGAGGAGGAGTATGATATGATCATGGGAAGCAGCAAAGACAAGGCATGAGGACATCAAATCTTAATGTGGAAGCAAAACATCTAACCAGGGCTTGCAATTTCATGGGCTTGGATTTAAGAAGAGTAGATCTTAATTGGAGTATTTTCAGCCTAGAAACAACAAGAAAAGAGAGAATTTCGTCCAGATTCAAAGCAGCATTTATTAAAGTATTTTTTTTCTCTCTTACATGCAGTTGAGAGTTTGAATTTTGTTTCCCTAGATGCTCTGCATGTTAAGCTATTTTATGGACGTTTTTGATGTATTTTCTCTATATAATGAGGCTCTTATCATGAATAAAAAGTTAAGAACCCTTTTGATATTTTTGGAACTTTTGAGAGTGATTCTCATTTCTGTCAATGGTGTCTAATATCCATTAATCTGATCTTTGGTGCGTAATATCCATTGATCAACCCGGTAAATCAAGAGCCTTCCGCAACTCTTGTGCGACCATTCGATCCACCGATCCGTCTTGGTGCATCATATCCAAGGGATCAATCGGTAAATCAGGAGTCTTCCGCAGCTTCTGTGCGACCATTCAATCCACTGCCTTGTTCTTGAAGTGTAACAGTTTCTTTGAGTCAAGGATTATCCCCTTTGCCAACTTAGAGTGACGAATCCTTGGGAGATTCTTATCACCGTCTAGTGTTTTACAAAAAGGATGAGACCTTCGCCGTGACGTTATAAAACTCTATGAAATAAGTATGTTGTCTAGGAATTTTGCATGTATAATTAAAATAGGAGGTAGTGTCTCTAAGAGGCTTCAAAATATGTATTTATAGGTCTTATGACTCTTCTAGATCATTAAACAACTTTTAAATGAAACTTAACTTTTTTCTCTATCTTGTGTCAAAATTTGAACTTAATACATCAGTAGGAAGTACTTCAACGAACAATAGACATTCAATGCTTCGAGACTGTCCAATAATTCGATTTGCTCGCCTTTGTATTTTTTCTCCATTTAACTTTTAAAGAGTCTATGCACTAAAAATACACTAAAACAACACAAAACACTAAAAACACATGTAAAATAACCATAAAACTAGGGTCAAAGACCCTAAAAATATTGATATATCAATCTCCTCAGTGATCGATAGTATCCTCAATTTCTAGATGTTAGCTTTCATTTTACCAAAAGAATGTCTATCAAAAATTCAAAATTAATACTCAAAATTTATTTGGTCTGGAGATATCAGTAAAATATCAATTACAAATGCGTCACAGCGATATGTCTATTAGAAGATGAATGAGGTTTTGGTTTGTGAAATCTATTGACATGGAATGAGATGTTATGCTTGTGACTTTGATGGCTTTTTTTGCAGGCTCTAACCCATTGTGGGTTTCTTGGTCTAAAGTTCACTGTCTTCATGGCGGTTATCTATGGGAAGAATATGAAAAAATTCAGTTCATCAACGTGGAAATCAATACTAAACTTGCAAGCTCTATCGAGACCTTTCATCCATTGTACCTTCAACGATGGGATCTCAGCAAGTTTTTGGTTTGATTACTGAAACATTAATTGGTCCTCTAATTGTCTTCTCAGGACTGGAAGGTCCACAAAATTAAGGATCCCAATTCACTCCAAAGTTACGGAAGCTACTTCTTCTTCAGGTTCGGCATTTCTTCATGCTCGTTGTCCCATTTCTGAGAAGCTATTGATTTACCAAACCACTAGAAATCCTCTGTTTGCCTCGTCCCGTTCGGATGCGTACTATTGGCATACACAGAATCAAGCATGGTCTAGTTTTTGAACCAAAAACACATGGAAAATTATGATATATTATATATTTTACTAAATTTACTATGGGGTTTAATATATTTTCTAAGGATTTTATTATGGTTTTATGTCATTAGAGGTATTTTTTCTTATATATGTAGTTTTAGAGTTTTTTAGGGTAAATCATCTAAAATTGATCACAAGAGGTGTAAACCATGCTACATCCATTCCCCCAAGTCAAAAAAACAATCCAAATCACAATATTCACAAGATATGCATTTTTCCAAACTAGATAGAACATAAGCACCAGAATTTTACCCTTTTATGGATGCCTTAAATAAATTGGAATTTGATGAAATTAGGTGACGAGATAGATCTTTGAGTAACCTTTCTAGTGAAGTTGGTTTGAAACCATTTGAAGCTGCGTTTGAAGAGTAACGTCTGATTTAGTGAAGATGTATCCGTCTGGCTCGCAGAAGAAGCAAGCGCAGGAAGCTAACCCAGGGAAGAGGCCAACACAATCCTTGGGCTCTTCCTAGGCCTCGTACCGGTGCTCTCCTGACCGGTGCTTATTGCACTGGTCACGAATCTTGCCTAGTGCTTTTGTCCAACACTGATCATTAAAAGTAAAATTTCCTTTCTTGCTCAAGATAAAACCTTAATCCATCATATGCCTTTATATACCTGTTTTTGGCCTCTTGTAAGGAGCAGGCCACCATAATACACTAAAGTAAAAGTAGCCTCACCCGCTTTCATTGTTCTTTAATAGATTTGGATTCAAGAGTTTCCAGGGAGAAAATCTCTACTTTGAATCTCGTTGTAGAGAAGATTTCTTAAACATTCTTGTTTTAATTCTTTTTATGATTATGAATATTTATCTCTTTGTTTATTATCCTTAATCATGATTGAGTAATTTTTTTGTTGGGTTTTAGGGTTTTCAAAGGGGATTCATGGATTGATCGTTAGGTTGCTAGATTTGAGATTATCGATAAAATTCTTCATCTTAATTTATGTTTATTGCTTATTTCTTGATTGACCATCTAGCCACTGCTTATAGGTTAATAAAATCATCGAAATTATTTTTTAATTACCTGAACTAATTTGGATGAGCAAAGAATGTTTATCTGCGAAATTAGAATTACCAAGCTTTGTGAAAAAATCAAACTTGGTATGTTTATTCATGTTTAATTATTTGATTCTCTGCGGGAGTTATGTAATTTAGGTTGTTTAGACATAGTAATTGGTGATGTAGAAGTAGGTCAATTATCCATTCGTTGTTTGAGTTCTAAAACATATCCATCGAATTTATCGTGTTCAATTTATCAGATTAAATCGATCCATGATACCCTGCGAATTCTCAATACCCAATACCTTCACAACTGATTTTTCTATTATTATTTATTTGATTTCAAGTTTATTAATTACTTTTTCGTCAATATTCACAGCCCTTTAAAAAATACTCATATTTTCCGTTTTACCTTAACTCGAATCTAATAAACTTGTAATGTGATTATTTGGTCTCCAGTGGATTCAACCCCAAAGTATTATGCGTTTTTTGTGCACTTGCAGAATTATTTGGTCTCTAGTGTGATGGAGAGGAAGCACGTAACAAAAGCTTGTTCTAAACGAATCCCGAGAAATTCAAGAACAAGGGGGATAGGCTTTGATTTATCACCGATAGAATAAAACTATGGTTGAGTTTTGAAAACTACTTTTCTTGCAAAGCTCAAGGTTTAAAGAAAACTCTTTATTAATTTAATTCAAAGCTGGATTATCTCTTTACAAACACCTAGAGACTTATTTATAATAATTAAGATAACACCAATCCTAATGAAAATAACAAAATTAATTTTTAAAAGAAAAGGAAGAAAACCAACAAAAAGGAATAACTCCAAAAGAAATAGAAAACCAAATCCATGTTTAACATATAGCCTAAGCGTGTTAGACAAGGTAACAATGTGTTGCATCAGGTCTCTCCGGGTAGGGAAACATTCGCCCCCAAATCTGGATCTGCATTTTTCCCACGATAACGATACAAATGCTTGATGTTGAACACATATGATGTGTGTAAGTGATCAGGAAGACATAGCTGATACGCATTTGTGTTGGTGCGACGAATAATTTCCACGGTTTTTGATCTTGTATGATTTTAACTTGTTGTATTCACGCACATGAAATTTATCCTTGGTTAGGACTATACACACGAGATGTCATGTTGCAATATTCACCTCTCTTCTATGTTTATCAGCTGCTAATTTATAAGAACTTGCTGCCGATTCCAAATGACGTTTTGCTTGGTGATGGATGAGTTGTAAGTCCTCCAGAAAGTCGATAGCCTGACCATGGAGTCGAGTCTTACCTGTAGTTGTTGACAAATCCAAAGGTCCACTGGGAATAATACCATATACAACCTTAAAGGGACTAAACCCCAAACTTCTGTTGTTGGCGTTGTAGTTACCCCGGTAAGCTGTAAGAATATTTTGGATGGGAAAGTTTTGAAATTTTAAAAGATCAAGGTAAAAAGACTTCGGAAAGTCTCAGGAAGCTTGGACTAGAGTTTTGGTCGAGAAAATTTGAGTTTGGGTCGAAGAAATCTGACTGTGGGTTGAAGAATTTGATTTTGGGTTGAGCCGATATATCGCGGGTAGTATTTTGGTCAGACAGTCCGTACCACGTACGACCCATCGATCGAACCACATCAGCCTGGAACCGAAATCAGTTTTGTGCATGGTCGGGGTGTGTATGTCGGATACTGGTTCGATCCAGGCGGGTAGTGGGACGTGTGTCGGCAGCAGAATCACCCGAGCAACACATGGCAGTCCGGTACGCATGCGGGTTGACAGCTGGGTTGGTGTGTAGGGTTAATGGTCGACATTTTCCCACAAATTCCGGATTTTGGTCGACTGATTTTGCTATATATAGACCCACCCCTTAGCCATTTTTCGTATCCAAAAACCTTAGCCAAACGCTGCCAGTTTGTGTCAAGATAGTCTGTGGGTCGAGTACTGCAACCGTGGGTCGAGTTTATCCAACCCGTGGGTCGAGTTATTCAGTATGTGGGTCCTGTGCTGGTTCAACAGTTGCGATCATTCTGGACAGGGAAAGTTAGTCGGTAAGCCTTATTTTGGTTAGGTTTTTCCGAGTGTTAGTTGATCCGTAAGTAAGTTAGCTTTTCATTTAGCCTCAGGTGGTACAAGGCATTCGAGAAGTTAAGCGGAACGTGTGGTTCAACCTAGGAAACCTCCAAGCCAAACCAGTGAGTTCCGGTGATATGATTTTTGTGGTTTGTGCTAAAGTGATTATATAGGAGGAATCGTTGCATGGACGGATCTGATTTATTGAATCTCATGCATGAATGATGATTTATGATTATAATAATCTTACTTGAGGTTCTTGGTAAATTAGTTTAAATGTACTAAGTCTAAACTTGATTGTGAATGCATAACGATTTGCATGATGGATTGTGTGATGTTTGTGTGGTACGGAAATGCATGTCGATTTGCATAATGACTGAATTGATGATGTGAATGTGTGAAATAATTCGTATAGGATCACGACTATTGTTGTCTCGGATGTGATTAGTACTTATTATGTGTGATGATGTGAAATATTTCATATAGGATCACGACTATTGTTTGGTAAAGCATAGTCTCGGATGTGATTAATACTTAATGTGTTCTGTGGTGGTAGAAGTTATATTTGCATGTTATCATTAGATGCATGCATAATAATAACTTAGTGAATGTGACGCGGTAGATGTTCTCGGGGGTAAGTCGCGGTTAATGGCTGAAAGGCTATGGGATAACCTTCGCGAACCATGGACGTGACTCTGGATCGCTCCTAGAGAACCATGGAATATGCATGACGATGCATTGAAGGTTCAAGAGGAACCAGGGTTTGGTGTGCGGGCCTGCGTGGACGACCATCTCTTGTGTGTGTACTGAGAACGGCGACGTACCGTAAGGCCTTATTGAATTGGAAATGAATTGCATTGCATGTAGAATTGAATTCATGGTGTGAGCACTTGTTGTGAATTGTGTGATGTTGAATGATTTATTGATTAATTGTGTGCTGATTGTTGATTTGGGGTTTGGTTTGGGAATTATTTATGCCTGTTAGAGGGACTCGGACTCACTAAGTAATCTTAGATTACTTATGACTCTACTTGTTTTGCAGGTGAACTTAGCGGGTAGACCTTGGGAGCACAGCTGGGACTTAGGATAACCAGCGGTAGTTTGTTTTGCCTCTTTGTAAAATATGACTTTATCTCGGTAATCTTGTTTTGAGCTTATGGCTCTCGGCCGAATCGTAATGGTCTTTTGGAATGTATTTAAAACCTAAGTATTAATCTAAATGGAAGTATTTTGTTATCACTTGTGTTTCATATGGTACTAGTCTAGTTCGGACAGACCAACCATCTAACTTGATCCAGGTTGGTCTCGAGTCTTTGGATTTATTCTGAGGACTCAGGATCGGCCGTTCGCGGATGATGGGTTGTGATATCTTCGGTTGGTCGGCAATGGCCGCTGATCGGGGGTGTTACAACCTAGTTAAGATGGTATCAGAGCATGGTTTTGTTCATGCTCATTTGAAACTTGGTTTTAATCGGTTTTATCGAGTAACTATTGAAGCGAAAGGGGCAAATAGGATAAGCTGGTAGTCCTGTGCTATATATTAAGTTGGGATGGGTTAGGATTTACCTCTCCTGTTTGATGCAGATGCCTAGCGGGGAAGCAAACTCTGAACATTCTATGGGAAAAGTGGATCTACCTAAGGATATGAATCCTCAGCAAGATCATATGGAGCATACGGGGGAATCACCAGCCCCACTTGAATAAGCGAATCTTGCTGCGGCCCCGATACATGTAAACTCTAGGATGCCAGGGCAGGAATACCCTGATCGAGCTGAGTCAGTGAAGGTTAGCCAGCGACAAGAAACTTCTTTCCATGAAGGAAGATCTAGGGGAGTGGATGATCCAACTTGGAAACTTATTTATGATATGCTGGAACAAATGAAGCAACAACAAGCGACAAAGAATCCTAGGAACGCGTCTGAGGCACGGGCAAATTACTTACAGATAGTAATGACAGTGAAGAATATGGGAATGAAGCCCTTCTTCGGTGAAACCGATCCTTTCATAGCGGATGCATGGCTACACAACTTGGAGAAGAATTTTCTTGTCACCCGATGTCCGGAAGATTACAAGAAAGATGTGGCGGTACATTATCTAGAGAAAGATGCAAACAGCTGGTGGATAAGTCTAGGATCTAAGTATGGGAGGCAACACCAACTTGGTTTGATTTTCGGTACGAGTTTGAAAAGAAGTACTTTCCATCGGAGGCCAAGGATCGACTTGAAGTGCAATTCCTGGAATTGAAGCAAGGTACAAGCAGTGTCAGAGAGTTTGCAGCAGAATTTACAAGACTTCGTCGATAACTATGCTATGGACAAGGGGGTGAACATGCCATAATTCGAAGGTTTCTGAAAGGACTTAGGCCGGAGATAAAGAGTAGGCTGCAAGCTGTAGAGTATCATTGTTTGTCTCAACTGATGGAACGGGCAGTTAACGTAAAGGAAGGGGTCAAAGAGGAACAGGAGGACATGTCGCAAGCAATAGATCCTATCAAAATGGAAGCAGAAACCCATGAAGTCCAGCGAAGTTCTCAATCATCAGGACGTGAAAAATCCAATGTGTGGGGTAAGCGAAATGATCGTGGGAAGAGTCGAGGTACTAAAGGAGGTCGAGGAACGACAACAGATGATTCGACAAAAGTATGTTATGGTTGTGGAAAGACTGGGCATATCCAGAGGGATTGCTATTCGACAAACCAGAAAGGATTCTCAACACCATCCTACCTCACTTGCTTCTCTTGTGAAGAGAAGGGATATTATGCCTCCACTTGTCCAAGTAGGGACCCTGGTTCGATAGGAAAAGGAAAGTCAGTGGTTGGGTCAACACCAAACTATCAAGGATCGGAACCACCTAGGAAAAAGCAAGCCGTTGGACGTGTGTATAACCTAGAAGTAGAGAAAACCCCTAAACCTGCTGGCCCTTTAAAAAGGCCCCATTACAGGTATGTCGGGTTCTAACTACTTGATTGAATTGCATGATTGTGTGAATTATGTGATTGCTTGGTTGTGTGGTATTGCTTTTCGTATGATGAATGTTATGTCTGATAGGAACGTTGCATGTTGGTGGTAATTCCACACATGTATTGTTTTACTCGGGGGCATCGCATAGTTTTGTGACCCCCGAGGTGGCTTCAAAATTCAAAGGGACTTTTATGGTGAGAAAGGTAAGTGTTTCTGTAAAAACCCTGGTAACAGAACCCTTAGAGCTAGAAGTCAGTTGTTAGGTGTACCCGTAGCCATTCAGGAGGAATTTTTTTGGGCAAACTTGTTAGTAGTACCACTAGAGAATTACAAGGTAATTCTAGGTATGTATTGTTATCGGAGTACTATGCTAAGTTGGATTGTGGACATGGAAGAATCTTATTTGAAAGGAATGGTCAACCTTTGATAGTTTACTATGGAATCAGCCCTAGTACAATTGTGGAATGTGTATCGGCAATAAGAGTAAAGAAGGTACTAGAGGAAGGGGAAGCCTATCTAGTGGCCATATCTTGTGTTGAAGGAGATTCCGAATTAGAGGTAAAAATTAAAGACATCTAAGTGTTTAAGGAATTTTAAGACGTCTTCCAACCGTTAGAAGGACTTCCTCCACCCAGGAGCAATCCTTTTGAGATAAATCTGGAGCCAAGTGCGGCACCAATTGCTAAAGAACCATACCGTATGGCTCCATTGGAACTATCAGAATTGAAAAAGCAGTTAGAAGATTTGATGGAAAAGGATTTATTCGGCCAAGCTCATCACCTTGGGGAGCTCCGATGTTGTTTATAAAGAAAAAGGATGGAAACATGAGGTTATGCATTGATTATCGGGGAATCAACAACGTGACGATCAAGGATAAGTATCCGCTGGCAAGAATAAATGAGTTGTTGGATCAGCTTCAGGGAGCAAGCTGGTTCTCGAAGATTGACTTGGCATCAGGATATCACTAGATTCCCATTCATGAGAAAGACGTAATGAAAACTGCATTTAGGACCCGATATGGACACTACGAGTTTGTAGTAATGCCAACAACTTTTATGAGATTGATGAATGAAGTATTTTGGGATTATCTAGATAAGTTCGTGATTATTTTCATCGACGATATTTTGGTTTACTCCCGAACTGCAAAAGAACATGAAGTACAATTAAATATGGTGTTGGAACGGTTAAGAGAACAAAAGTTGTTCGCAAAATTCAGCAAGTGCAGCTTCTGGAAAAAAGATATCGGGTTCTTGGGGCATCGAGTATCTAAGCAAGGAGTTTCTGCTGATCCAGATATAGTCCAGGTTATCAGAGAATGGCCACATCCAACCTAGCTCACAGAAGTAAGAAGTTTCCTTGGATTGGCTGGATACTACAGGAAATTTGTGAAAGGGTTTTCATCAATTACATAGCCATTGAAAAGGCTTACCGGTAAAGGAGTGGCATTTGAATGGGGTGAAGAAACAGACGAGGCTTTCAACCAATTGAAAGAAGCCCTGACTTCGGCACCAATTCTAGCATTGCCTAAGCCAAATCAACCATACGTGGTCTATAGGGATGCATCACGAGTGGGTCTAGGATGCGTTCTGATGCAAGAAGACAAGGTCATAGCCTATGCATCTCAACAGTTAAGGAAGCATGAGGAGAACTATCCTACCCATGATTTGGAAATGGCTGCGGTGGTATTTGCACTTAGAATTTGGCGGTCATATTTGTATGGAAAAGTCAATTCAAGTGCTCAAAGATCACAAAAGCCTCAAGTATCTATTCACGCAACCAGAACTCAACTTACGACAGAGAAGATGGATGGAGTTTGTGGCGGATTACGATTTGAAAATCATGTACCATCCAGGGAAAGCCAATGTAGTAGCAGACGCGTTAAGTCGAAGTAAAGCAGATGTGAGCATAGGGAAAGATTTGGAGACATTAACTAAGAAGTTAAAAGAAGCTCGGTTAACAACTTTAGAAGGTGAATCAAGTGAGCCACTAGGACTTCAGGCAATACAACAGGCAATAGAAGGAGGATCCAAGCCTACAGCCAAATATGGAGGAACAAAGTAAACAAAAAGGCCGAAATGCAAGTGGATATCATATGGTACCGGATGGGACACTACTTCTGCAAGGTAGAATAATTGTGCCTAAAGGACAAGGTTTACGGGAAGAAATCTTGAAGTCGGCGCATCATTCGATACTTAGCATCCATCCAGGGAGTACAAAGATGTATCGAGACATCCGGCGATACTACCTCTAGCCATGAATGAAGAGGTCAGTAGCTGAATGGGTAGCTCGGTGTCCAACATGTCAACAGATCAAGGTAGAACATCAAGTACCAGGAGGTCTACTTCAAAGCTTACCGGTCCCAGAATGGAAATGAGAAGCGGTTGCAATGGACTTTATTTTAGGATTACCAAGGGTACCAGGAAATGGTAATGACGCAATTTGGGTTGTGGTGGACAGGTTGACAAAGAGTGCACACTTTCTACCGATCAAGTTGACAGATAACGTGGAAACATTGAGAGAGCTATACATGAACCAGATAGTCAAGCTACATGGAGTCCTGGCGAGTATTGTTTCAGATAGAGATCCAAGGTTCACCGCATAATTTTGGAGAGCTCTTCAGCAAGCTTTGGGTACTCATGTATACATGAGTACGGCATTCCATCCCGAGACAGACAGTTAAACCATAAGGACTTTGGAGGATATGTTACGGATATGCGTTTTGGATTGGTTGGGAACTTGGGAACAATTTCTACCATTGGCGGAGTTTTCATATAACAACAGTTATTATTCCAGTATTGGCATGTCGCCATACGAAGCGTTATAAGGACGGCCATGTAGAATTCCAGCATGTTGGCCAGAAATTGGAGAACGACAAATGTATGGACCAGAAATTGTTCAAGAAACTATGGAAAAGATAGTGATGGGCGGGAAAACATGAAGATAGCTCAAGATCGTCAAAAGAAGTACGCTGAAAAAGGAAGAAGAGAAGTAGTATTTGAAGTTGGAGATATGGTGTATTTAAAAGTTGCTGCACAGAAGGGTAAAGATCGGTTTGGGAAGATTGGAAAGTTAGCAGTACGATTCATTGGGCCTTACCGAATAAGTAAAAGAATTGGGGAAGTGGCGTATGAGTTGGAGTTGCCATCAGACATGAACTTACATCCAGTATTTCATGTTTCTATGCTACAGAAGCATATTCGGGATCCAACTACGATCGATCCAGAGCGAGTTCCAGAACTGCGCACCAACTTGACTTACCCGGAAGGACCTATCCGAATAGGAAAAAGACGTGTTAGGAAATTGAAGAATCAACAGATTCCTCAAATTCAAGTCTTTTGGGGAAAACAAAATCGTTTGGTGATCACTTGGGAAGATGAAGAGAAGATCCGAGGAGGGTACCCGGAGTTGTTTCAAGAAAATTTGCATACGGACAAGACGGGTCCATCGCGACTATAAGAATTCGGGATGGGAAAGTTTTGAAAATTTAAAAGATCAAGGTAAAAAGACTTAGGGAAGTCTCAGGAAGCTTGGACTAGAGTTTTAGTCGAGAAAATTTGAGTTTGGGTCGAAGAAATCTGACTGTGGGTCAAAGAATTATATTTTGGGTCGAACCGATGTACCGCGGGTAGTATTTTGGTCAGACAGTCCGTACCACAGATGACCCATCGATCGAACCACATCAGTCCAGAACCGAAAATCAGTTTCGTGCATGGTCAGGGTGTGTGTATCGGATACTGGTTCGATCCCGGCGGGTAGTGGGATTTGTGTTGGCAGCAGAACCACCCGGGCAACACATGGCAGTCCGGTATGCATGCGGGTCGACAGCTAGGTTGGTGTGTAGGGTTAATGGCTGACATTTTCCCACAAATTCTGGATTTTGGTCGACTAATTCTGCTATATATAGACCCACCCCTTAGCCATTTTCGTATCCAAAACCCTTAGCCAAACGCTGCCAGTTTGTGTCCAGACAGTCAGTGGGTCAAGTACTTCAACCGTCGGTCGAGTTTATCCAACCCGTGGGTCGAGTTTTTAAGTCTGTGGGTCGTGTGCTAGTTCGACAGTTGCGATCATTCTGGACAGGAAAAGTTACTCGGTAAGCCTGATTTTGGTTAGGTTTTTTCGAGTATTAGTTGATCCGTAAGTAAGTTAGCTTTTCGTTTAGCCTCAGGTGGTACAAGGCATTCGAGAAGTTAAGCGGAACGTGTGGTTCAACCTAGGAAACCTCCAAGCCAAACCAGTGAGTTCCGATGATATGATTTTTGTGGTTTGTGCTAAAGTGATTATACAGGAGGAATCGTTGCATGGACGGATCTGATTTATTGAATCTCATGCATGAATGATGATTTATGATTATAATAATCTTGCTTGAGGTTCTTGGTAAATTAGTTTAAATTTACTAAATCTAAGCTTGATTGTGAATGCATAACGATTTGCATGATGGATTGTGTTATGTTTGTGTGGTACGGAAATGCATGTCGATTTGCATAATGATTGAATTGATGATGTGAATGAGTAAAATAATTCATATAGGATCACGACTATTGTTTGGTCAAGCATAGTCTCGGATGTGATTAATACTTATTATGTGTGATGATGTGAAATATTTCGTATAGGATCACGACTATTGTTTGGTAAAGCATAGTCTCGGATGTGATTAATACTTAATATGTTTTGTGGTAGTAGAAGTTATATTTGCATGTTATCATTAGATGCATGCATAATAATAACTTAGTGAATGTGAGGCGGTAGACGTTCTCGGGAGTAAGTCGCTGTTAACGGCTGAAAGGCTATGGGATAACCTGAGCGAACCATGGACGTGACGATGCATCGAAGGTTCAAGAGGAACCAGGGTTTGGTGTGCGGGCCTGCGTGGTCGGCTATCGCTTGTGTGTGTACCGAGAACGGCGATGTACCGTAAGGCCATATTGAATTGGAAACGAATTGCATTGCATGTAGAGTTGAATTCGTGGTGTGAGCACTTGTTGTGAATTTTGTGATGTTGAATGATTGATTGATTGATTGTGTGCTGATTGTTGATTTGGGGTTTGGTTTGGGAATTTTTTATGCATGTTAGAGGGATCCGGACTCACTAAGTAATATTAGATTACTTATGACTCTACTTGTTTTGCAGGTGAACTTAGCGGGTAAACCTTGGGAGCACAGCTGGGACTTAGGATAACCAGCGGTAGTTTGTTTTGCCTCTTTGTAAAATATGACTTTATCTCGGTAATCTTGTTTTGAGCTTATGGCTCTCGGCCGAATCGTAATGGTCTTTTGGAATGTATTTAAAACCTAAGTATTAATCGAAATGGAAGTATTTTGTTATCACTTAGGTTTCATATGGTACTAGTCTAGTCCGGACGGACCAACCATCTAACTTGATTTGGGTTTGCAAGCCTTGGGTCATATTAAATGGGAAAAGTATCCAAGGATAGTTGGTCTCGAGTTTTTGGATTTGTTCTAAGGACTTAGGATCGGCTGTTCGCGGATGCTGGGTTGTAATATCTTCGGTTGGTCGGCAATAACCGCTGATCGGGGGTGTTACAGGCGTGATTATGAGCAAACTCGGCTTGTGTGAGCTCGGAGTCCCAAAATTTAATATTATCACCCACAAGACTGCGTAACATATTTTCCAAGCCGCAATTGGTGATTTCCGTCTTACCATTGGTTTGAGGATGATAGGCAGAGCTCATGTCAAAGTTAGTATTAAGAAGCTTCCATAACAAACGCCAAAAGTGACATAAGAAACGTGTATCACGATCATAAACGATTGAAGTAGACAGTCCATGAAGGAGATAAAATTATCGAAATAAAAGTTGATCTACTTGCATGGCATTGGTTATTCGCTTGCAAGAAACAAAGGGAGCCATTTTAGGAAAACAATCAACAATCACAAAGATGGAATCATTACCGCATTGAGTGCATGGGAGGCCTAACACAAAATCCATGCTAATACCGGTCCAAAGTTGAATCGGAAAATGTAGAGGAATATATAATCCAACACTTGAAGCCTTTCCTTTAGCTTGTTGGCATGCTCGACATCATTCGATGTAACGTTCAACATCGCGTCTAAGAGTTGGCCAAAAAATAACTAGCGGAGACAAGTTGGAGAGTACGATCTCGTCTGACATGTCCCTTGGAATGCAACTGCTTAAGTATACGTAAACGAAGACTGCAATCAGGAATACACAATTAATTTCCTTTAAACAAAAATCATCTCGATGAAAACCATTATGAACCTCACCCCATATTCGTGCAAAGAATGAATCTGACACATATAATCCACTACAGGTAGCAAATCCGGGAACATAATTATGCATTGTTGTTACAAGTGCATGATGTGTGCTTAATGCATCGGCGACACGATTCAGCTTACCAAATTGGTGTTTAATTGTGAAGGTAAAATGATGTAGAAAGGCGATCCAAAATGTGTGTCTAGGTGAAACCTTAGTTTGACTGTCTAGATGACGTAACGCATCATGGTCTGCGAATAAAACAAAAATCACGATGACACAAGTAGTGTTTCCAGTGGTTGATTGCTTGGATGATAGCATAGAACTCGACGTTAGATGTACTATATTGGCTCCGAGCACCAAATAGTTTCTCACAATAAACAGCCACAGGTCGGTTTTGTTGAATAAGCACTGCTCCTATCCCGAGTTTGGAGGCATCACAATGTCGCTCAAAGGTCAAAGAAAATGGGGTAAAACCAAGACCAAGCCGTGGCAAGCTTGGCCTTAATAACATCGAAAGCTTGAGCTGCTTCTTCTATCCATTCAAACTTGCCAGCTCGCATACAATTTGTTATAGGCACCATAATGCTAATAAAATGTGATACAAAATGACGATATAACGATCTTAACCCGTGAAAGCTTCGTATATTTGTGACTGTCCGAAGCTTGGGCCATGATTTGATTGCTTTTAGTTTATATTGATAAACTCATAGTCCTCGACTTGATACGTTATATCCCAAAAACAAAACATGGTTTGAACCAAACGGACATTTTTGCTCTGCAGTGAACAATCTTTCTCGACGAAGGACGGTGAGAACGTCTTCGAGATGGGAAAGATGTTCACTTACGGATGAGCTGAATATGAGTATGTCATCAAAGTACAACACCATAAGTTTCCCAATGAAAGTCGTAAAGTTTGATTCATTACTCTCATGAAAGTACTTGGCGTGTTGGAGAGACCAAAGGGCATAACAACCCATTCAGATAATAGTTTGCGAGTTTTAAAAGTTGTTTTTGATTCATCCCCGTACTGAATTCTAATTTAGTGCTAACTGCTTTTAGGATCAATTTTGGATAATATTGTTGATGTTCCAATTTGGTCAAGAAGATCGTATAACTGCATAATTGGAAAACGGTATCGCATTGTGATCTTGTTGATTGCTCTACTATCGATACACATTCTGCATGATCCGTCCTACTTTGGAATCAATAAAGTTGGAAATAAACAAGGGCTAAAACTTTCACGTACATATCCTTTAGAAAGGAGGCTTTCGATTTGACGTCGGAGTTTGTCATGTTCTTGGGAACCATTCTATAGTGTGGTCGATTAGGCAAAGTAACTCCTGGCACCAAATCAATGTGGTGTTGTATATCTCTCAAAGTTGGCAACTTACTTGGTAAATCTTCAGGAAAGACATCATGAAACTCTTGTAAGAGCTTGTCAAATGTGCTGTTTTGTTGAGGTATGCTATATGAAACTGCAGAGACAGATACGAACGCAAAAGCCAAGCTGGATTACTGCATTTCTTTTTCAAACATCTACTGTGAGCATAACAAGGCCGTTGTGTGTAACACATTTGCATGGTTTGGAGAACACAGTGGAGTTGTTGATGGCGACTTAGTTGGTAACAGCGTAGTTGTTCTATTGTCAAACACAAAGTGCTATGTGTTATGCTTTCCATCATGAGTTGTCTCCCTATCATATTGTCGTAGTCTGCCAAAGATAAGATGTCCAAATCCATTGGTGCCACATCGCAGTACAGCTTATCTTTGTAAACTGATCCAATAGAGAATGACACAAGTACTCTATGTTTAACACATATCTTTGTTCCTTCTTTAATCCATGTAAGATGATAAGGTGTTGGGTTTGCTTCTTTCTATAGTCCTTATTTTCGTACCGCATAGTCTTATATAATATTGCGGCAACTTTTCAAATCAATGATGAATTTACACAGCCATGGTTCATCAAACTTTTGAGGATCTAAACAAATATATCTTGCCATTATAAGAAGTCCCAAATGAGCTCCCGGTTTGGTGTTGTCTGCCAAGTTAATCTCCTCATTGTCGTCGTGATAAGAATCATTGACTGGATCATTTTCTTCAAATAAAAATCCCCTTCGAGTTTGGTTGGGACACCCTGTTTGCATGTGTCCTGGTTCACCCCAGGAGAAACAACAAAATGCAGGTGGTCTAGTAGAACGTCAAAATGTTTGTTCTTCTGTACCCTCCAATATCCTAGAAGATGATGTTGTATGAGCAACCATTGTGGTTGTCTCTGTATTATCTGTTCATGAGCTTTGACCATTACTCTGTTCTTTTGATGAAAACCGTGATATCTGGCGGATGGATTCCAATTTCCTGATGAAGACCGAATTTGTTGTTCGAACACGACGGCTCGGTGATGCGCCTCTGAGATTGTTGTCGGATCAAATTGAGCTAGCGAATATTGAAGTTGAGGGTTTAATCCTCAAATAAAGTGCGATACACGTTGGATCTCACTATCGTTAATCTCATTACGAGTCATTAAGAAAAAAAATTCTTCTGCATATTCATCGATTATGCGAGTTGCCATCTTGTGCACATCGTACGATCAAAATTGTAAGGAAAAAACGTTTTTCAAAGTTGTTTCTTCAACTTATCCCATGTCGCAATTTTTGCTTTTTCTTCTCTAGCTCGTGTTGATTTCAATTGCAGCCACCAAGAATAAGCTCTTCCATGGAATTTAGTTGCAACGAGACCAAGTTCGCGGTCAATTAAAACTTGTTTGAACTATGATACTTTTTCAAACTGGATAGGTGACTATCTCAAGTAATTCCTCACCACTAATGCTCCCACTAAATTATGGTATGTCGACTTTAAAGCCTGCTTCCAAATGATGATCAGTTCTGCCGATAATGGGTTGGTCTCTAACTTCGTGACGGTGTTATTGAAGGGGATCTCTGCATCGGGATTTGCATCACGTATATTGCCGTCTTCTTCAACACAAGGTTTGCGTTGCGGTCGGTTCTAAAGCATCATCTCCACGACGTCTCGTAACGACTAATGCAAAAAAATCAGAAGAATGTTGAATTACAGAGTGTAAATTTCATTGCATCTCATGCAGTGTTCTTCGTAGTTCGACCTAGTCATCCTGCCTAACTTCCTCCTCTTAGATCTCTTTATCTTTAGGTTTCAGCGGCATGACTAGATGCATGAACGGTGAGGCTCTGTTACAAAAAGTGATGGAGCAGAAGTACGTAACGAAAACTTGTTCTAAAAGATCAAGAATAAGTGGATATGTTTTTATTTATCACTGATAGATCA
This sequence comes from Pseudoturritis turrita, assembly GCA_900406555.1. NCBI lineage: Eukaryota > Viridiplantae > Streptophyta > Magnoliopsida > Brassicales > Brassicaceae > Pseudoturritis > Pseudoturritis turrita. The sequence continues at coordinate 845,638 of OVBL01000569.1, forward strand.
AAACTTGGGTTGAGTTTTGAAGAATACTGTTCTTGCAAAGCTCAAGGTTTAAAAAAAACTCTTTATTAATTTAATTCAAAGCTGGATAATCTTTTTACAAATAAGTAGAGACCTATTTATAATGATTAAGCTAACACAAATCCTAATGAAAATAGAAAACATAACTTTTAAAATAAAAAAAAATAAAACCAACAAAAAGGAAAAAATCCAAAAGAAATAGAAAACCAAATCCTTGTTTAACATAAAACCCTGAAAGTGTTAGAGAAGGTAACAATGTGTTGCATCAAAGTTTATTAATTGCTTTTTGTCACTATTCACATCCCTTAAAGAAACACTCATATTTTTCATCTTAGTTTTACTAGAATCTAATAAATTTGTAGTATGATTATTTGGTTTCTAGTGAATTCGACCCCAAATTACTATTGCGTTTGCAATGCACTTGCAGAATTATTTCAGAGTTAAAACTCTGAAACATCAAGTTATTCATCCGCGAGCCCCAATCTCTCCATTGTTTGCTAACCTCTGGTTTAATGGATCAACCCTGAAGCAAGGTTTCCTTAAGTGGGTTGCACAGCTAGACCTTCTGGCTAGATCAAGGCTGTTCAACTAGGGAATGAATGCCACGTGCCTGTGCTTGTGTGACACATTTGAGGAAACGCGAGGCCACTTGTTTCTCTATAGTGAAGTAACAAAAAGTATTTTTCATACACTCAGCTGTTCTACGATATATTTTTCACACATGGGTTATTGACACGTTCAAACTTTATCTTCAGTAGATAGTAAAGATCAAATTAGGAAAGTGAAGTCTCAAATAATACACAAGTGCACGGAATACCAATGAAGTATTTGAGGATTGATCCCATGAAAACTAAAGATATCACATGCATTCTTCAGTTGTGAGACTTCTCACCCATGAATATGCTACAACACAAGATGAAATATATAGTGCAAACATAATTAAACTAAATAAGTGAAGTAAAACTAAACTCAAAGATCTTCACAAAAGTGTTTAAATCTAAAGAATTCTTCAAGAACACAAAGGCTTCTTCAAGAACCCAAAGGCTTCTCTTAGAACGAAAGATAAAAACTTGAGAAATAAGGATTGTCTTAACAAAAATGTGTAAGTAAACAAGTATCATTTCATAACTAAGTTTAGGTCTAAAGTTGTATCTTAGAGAACCACAAGGTTTCTAAAAGAACCAACGAAAAATACATGAACATAAATATGAAGAACAAGGATAGAAAAAGAGCTAAAAAAAAATGGTGAACAAACTTTTTTGAGAGAGGTTTTAGATTGAAGATTATGCCAAATTCTCTGAAGAGAACCTTTGATCTAAACCTAACTCTATAGAAAAAGAAATTAAATTTTTAGGTTTTATAGGACTTGTATTTATTAAAAAAAAAAGGAGGGAGATCGAGGTAAATTTTGCAAATTGGACCGAATCTCTTTAAAAAGGCGAATATAAGGTTTTGGGCCATCGGCCGGCCGTTCAATGGACGCGGCCAATAAAGGCGGCTTCTCGTCATCCCATCGGCATGATTCTCTCGAACAAAAGTTACTGCCTTATTTTTTATATTTTGTTTGGCAAATGTATTTTTTTAGCTGACTAAAGCGAAAGTTTGTAAATTTTATAAACATTTTATTCCTTATTAGTTTAATCAAATTTAAATTATTATTCATAAAATATTATTATTAGATAGCGTAAAATTTAAAAAGAAAACTAGAAAAGTGTTTATTATGGAACAAGTTTTAAAACGTTATACATAGTTTTAGTTTAAAAGATCCCTAACAAAACTTAACATGTGATATACGTGCTCATAATTGGTTTTTGACAAATCTGTTCGAACTTTTTCAAATTAAAAAATCATCACTTTTACACCATAATTTTGTATTTATGCCCCATGTAAATAAGATGAACATTTCATACTCAATCAAACTAAAACTGAACATAATTAACTAACCTAAAATAAATAAATAAATTACAAACAGCTGTGAGGGAATCCAGCCAGTAGGCAATTAAAAAAAAAAGAGACAAATCTCATGCAAATAAGAAATAAAGACGCAGCTTTAGAGCACCGGTGTCGTATTTAAAAAAAAAAAAATTATGACGTTTAAACAATGATTTCCGTCCGAAACAAAAAAACTAGAGAGCGAAATTATGACGTGATAAAAAAACATCCACAGCATAATCATACATTTTTCTTGGTTCTGGTTAAAGACTATAAATTTTAAGAGTTTTTGTCTAAAAACTAGAGAGCGAAATTTTCAGTCCCATTATAATGGGTTAAACAACATGTGCAACAGGTACAAAGCAATTGAAGATCATCGTTTAGTTTTGTGTTTGGTTTGTGTCAGTAAGGTATTACGTTTTTAACGCATTCTAACCAAAATTTTCAATGGTTTTTCGAGTCTTTTTTTTATGATTTTAGTGTCTTTTCAGGGCTGGAACGCGTTTGGAAGGAACCTAAGGCATAAGGAGCATGGAATGAAGCATAAGGAGCACAAAGAAGGCTAGATCGATCGATCCACTATTGGATCGATCGATCCAAAACACCAGGACAATTTAGATCGACCAGTGAAGCTGGGATCGATTGATATGAGTTGGATCGATCGATCTACACTTGGATCGATCGATCCAAAACCCCGAGACTTTTCAGATCGACTTGTTTTACTTCAGATCGATCGTGCTACATTCAGATGATCGATCCAAGTTTTTTCGCCCAAAAAAAAAGGAAATTTTCAATTTCCTATTTTTACTGGGTTTTGCCATTTATTATCATCCAGAACGTTTTTAATATATATATTTGAGTTTCAGCCATTGTTTACGCTAAGCTTTTCAAACTCTTTCATATCTATTCAGACTTTTTGGTTTTCTGCAATCTGTAAGCTGTGGGAGACGAATCTCTGACTCTATAATTGTTGATAAGATTTCTGAACCCTTTTTGAGTTATTTTATTGATTATGAGTTTTTCTTCATCTTCTTCTGCTTCTTCTGCTTCCATGTCTGAGTAGTTCCATAGTTAGGTTTAGGGTATTCAAATAAATTTATGAATTGCTGAATCAGACATAGATAGGGATTTATTATCTTGTGTTCACCTATCGTTGTTCTTACTGCTTAGATTAAATTGATCACTTAGTCTCTGATTTTAGGTTTAATCTATTCATCAAAATTGTTATAGGTTGCTAGATAGAACATAAGTGAGCAAATTGTCCTTAGCTAACGAAAGCTGATGTTAAGGAAATTTGTGAACATATCAAACATGCTCGTTAATGCTTGTTTAGAATTCTAAGATCAAACGACAGTTTAGATTCTTAGGTTGCTAGATAAAGTAGTTGATACCACGAAAGTGGATTGGTTATACATTCATGTTTGAGTTTGAGACTGTGCTTTATCGTTTTCTGAATAATTGTCTGGTTCATGATCTCTGAATTCCTGCGAATTGCCGTACACTTAACGCTTGCTTTTAATTGATTTTACATCGTTTTTACATTGCTATTTTGTTTCACTTTTCAACAAACAACCATATTGTCATCTTAGCTTAGTTTCATCCATTATAATTCGTAGCGTTTCACTTGGTTCTCGTGGATTCGATCCCTAAATACTACTTCGTTTGATGTGCACTTATAGTGATATTTTAGGGTTAAAACTCGTTGTGTCAAATTTTTGGCGCCGTTGCTGGGGACCAATTGCGTTACCTTCAATTTTTTGTTTGAAGTTTAAACTAAGATTTACTAACTTTCTCTCTTGTGTGTTTCAGGTGTATGCAAAGAAGAAGCAAAGGATCTGACAACCTTTTCAACTTCAACAACCAAGAACTTGCAAGGTTAGAGAGGGAGAACAGGAAGACAAAGTCGAATCAAATCACAGTGGGTGATCAAATCGACAACGATGCGCTTGCTACTGCAGCTGAACTTCAGAGGTTACAGCAACAGATGCAACAACTGCTGCAACAGCAACAACAACAGCATCGACCGCCTACGATTGGGGATGCGGACACTCCCCATACTTTCTACCAGAACAGAGCTGCTATCTGTCCACCAACCCTTGCAAGGCAAGATTACGAGATCAAGCCTCAGATGATCGGGTTGGTAAAGCAGCACGTGTTTCACGGTTTACCAGCTGAAAATCATATGGATCACATAGAGAACTACGAAGAGATCTGCAGCACTACTAAATTGAATGGGGTGCCAGCTCATTACATCAAGTGCAAGCTCTTCCCTTTCTCTCTGGCAGACAAGGCATCGAGATGGCTCAAATCTCTACCTCCTGGGTCGTTGACTACTTGGGATGAATGCAGAGCCGCTTTCTTTGATCACTTCTACACGAAATCCAGGACGGCTTCGCTGAGGAACAAGATCACCACCTTCCAGCAACATTCAGGAGAGTCCTTCTGTGAGGCTTGGGAGAGGTTCAAAGAGTATTGCAGAGAGTGCTCTCATCATGGATACTCGGATGGGCAGATTCTTAGCATCTTCTATGATGGAGTCGAGTGGGATTAAAAGAACGCTCTCAACGCTGCTAGCAATGGGGATTTCATGACTCAGAGTAAGGATGGAGCCTAACAACTGACTGGGAACTTGGCTGCAAGTTCCAACAATCGCTGTGCTTAGTATGATAGGTCTAAGCGTGTCAATAGCGTGGAGTCTCAGAAGATTGCCGATCTGAATGAGAAGGTAAATCAGCTATTAAAGGTGAGGCAAGGTCAAAGAGGTGTTCAGTTTTGCGAGAGTGGAACGGACCCTATTTTCTACCAGGAATTCGCTGAAGAAGGGGCTGATGAGTTGCAATAGGTGAATTATGTGAACGGGCAAGGGTACGTGTAAAACAGGGGTTTCAACCACAATTACAGAAACCACCCAAATCTATCTTACCAAAGCACGAATGTCAAGAATCCGCAAGATCAAGTCTACCTACAGCAAGTGAACGTTCAGGGTCAACAATTTCAGGGAAAACGACCGTGCAAAACACGGGTGTTCCTGCTTTTCAGAGGTTTACAGGAGAGACTGGCGTGCAAAACCAGGGTTTCCAGAAGAACTTCTCTCAGGATTTTCAGGGAAATCAGTTCGTGCAAAATCAGGGCCAAAATCAGCCGTTCAACAACTTCCAACCGACGACACAAGCCTCATTCCAAGCCTCTACGAGCTCTACGAACAACTCTGGTGATGATCTCAAGGTTCTCATGCAGCAGATTTTGTTCAACCAACAGAAATCTGCCAACGAGATCAATGTTAAGGTGGATAACATGTACATTGATCTTAATGGCAAGTTTGAGTCGCTCTCTGCTCATGTGATGAAGCTGGATACTCAGGTAGCTCAGACGGCCGAAGTCATCAAGAGACCACAGGGAGTCCTTCCAGGAAAGGCAGAGCAGAATCCTAGGAACGAGTTCGTAAATGCTATTACGCTCAGAGGTAGAAAAGTGATAGAGCCTGCTGCGCGAAAACGGAAAGATGCCGATGAAGTCATTGACTTGGAAGAGAGGGACGATTCAGAAGCTGAGCTGGTGAGAGAGCCTGCAAGCAACACGACTGCAAAGGAGCCACTGCCTGCGCGTGTCTATGCTCCAAGGGTTCCATACCCCACTCTCCCTAAGAAGTCGCCGAAGGACTTAGAAGAGGCAAAGTGCAAGGAGATGCTAGATGATCTAACAGTGAAGCTCCCTCTTGCCGATGCAATCCAGATGATACCTGCGATGAAGAGATATGTGAAAGGCTTGGTGACAAGTAAGGTTTCTGGAGAAGATGACTTCGTCAAGGTTTCAAAAGATTGCAGCACCATCCTTCAAAACAAGATGCTTAAGAGCTTGGAGATCCAAGGAGGGTTGTTTTATCCGTGCAAATTGGAGCAATGACATTTGCTTGTTCTTTGTGTGATTTAGGTTCAAGTGTCAACTTGATGCCATATTATGTGGCTAAGCGACTTGGATTCACAAAGTTCAAGCCAACCAAAATCTCCTTGGTGTTTGCCGATCGTTCGGTGAAGTTGCCGGTTGGGATTCTAGAGGACTTTCATGTGAGGATTGGCAATGCTTTTGTTCCTGCAGATTTCGTGGTTCTGGAGCTAGAGGAAGAGCCAAAAGATCCCCTCATCTTGGGAAGACCTTTCTTATGCACTGCTGGGGCTTTAATAGATGTGAGAAATGGGCGAATAGATCTCCACCTGGGAGATATTATCATGAATTTTCAGATGAACAAGTTGTTGAAAATGCCTATGTTGCATGGGCAGACATTCTCGGTCGATGACTCACTAGAGATCTCTAACGAGGCTGCAGAAGAGATTCTAGTTGATGACCCATTGGAGATTGCTTTGACAAAGGCTGCGAGCGAGCATGGGTTTTTGAGTGACGATGCAACTGGGTATGTAGAGATGTTAAACTCGAGCCAGATTTTAGGGAAGATGGTCGCCTACATGAGCTTGGACGAGGCTGTCGAGAAGTCTCCAGTAGCAACCCTTCCTGCACCATCTAACCCATGGAGCGAGCTGAAAACTCCTAAGGTAGAGCTCAAAACACTTTCGCTCGGGCTAAGGTACGCATTTCTAGGTCTTAACTCTTCTTACCCTGTCATCATCAATGCTGATTTGAATAATGCGGAGACGACTATTCACTTGATGACATCATAGGTATTTCACCTGATCTTTGCATGTACAAGATCCATCTAGAAGATGAGTCGATGAGTTCTATAGAACATGAGAGACGGTTAAACTCGAATCTAAAAGATGTTGTAAAGAAGGAGATAATGAAACTTCTAGAGGCGGGCATCATATACGCTATCTCTGATAGTAAATGGGTGAGCCAGGTCCATGTTGTACCAAAGAAAGATGGAGTGACTGTGGTTAAGAACAATAAGTACGAGTTGATCCCAACTAGGACGGTCACTGGCCATCGTATGCGCATAGATTATAGAAAATTGAACTCTGCTACTCGTAAAGATCATTTTCCTTTGTCCTTTATTGATCAGATGCTTGAGAGATTGCTAACCACACTTACTATTGTTTTCTAGATGGTTATTCTGGTTTCTTTCAAATTCCCATCCATCCAGACGATCAGGAGAAGACCACATTCACATGTCCCTATGACACTTATGCTTATCGCAGAATGCCATTTGGTTTATGTAATGCACCAGCCACGTTCCAGAGATGCATGATGTCGATTTTCACTGACATGATTGAGGACATAATGGAAGTTTTTATGGATGATTTTTCTGTCTATGGATCTTCTTTTTCTGTTTGTCTTTCTAATTTGTGCAGGGTATTACGACCCTGCGAGGAGAAGCATCTTGTGTTAAACTGGAGAAGTGTCACTTCATGGTCAGAGCTGGGATCATTTTGGGACACCGAATTTTGGAGAATGGTATCGAGGTAGGCAAGGCGAAGATCGAGGTAATGACAAGTCTGCAACCACCTGATTCTGTCAAAGGGATTATGAGTTTTCTGGGACATGCTAGGTTCTATAGGAGGTTCATCAAGGATTTCTCCAAGATTGCTAGACCTTTGACTCAGCTTTTGTGCAAGGATGTGAAGTTTCACTTCGACAATGCTTGTCTTGAGGCATTCCTTACAATCAAGGGAGCACTTGTTAGCGCACAAATCGTCCAACCACCGGATTATGAGCTACCTTTCGAGGTAATGATGGATGCTAGTGACTACGCAGTAGGCACTGTTTTGGGACAAAGGAAGGAGAAGAAGCTTCATGTTATCTACTATGTGAGTAGGACTCTTGATGATGCTCAATGCAAGTACGCTACCACAGAAAAAGAGCTTCTTGCCATAGTGTTTTCTTTTGAGAAGTTCTGGTCATATCTTGTGGGGTCTAAGGTGATTGTACACACTGATCATGCTGCTTTAAGGTACATTCTCACCAATAAGGATGCCAAACCTAGACTGCTACGATGAATTCTCCTGCTACAGAAGTTTGACTTGGAGATTAAAGACAAGAAAGGCATTGAGAACAGTGTTGCGGATTATTTGTCTCGACTACGTGTAGAGGAAGATGTCTCTTAGGATGATTGCCTTCATGAGGAGAACGTGTATGCCATCAACCTTGGGAACATTGACCATTACACACCTTCTCGCGACACCACGCTTCCTGAGATTCCTTGGTTTGGTGACATTGCAAACTACTTGGCTGCAGAAAAGGAACCCGAAAACTTGTTGGGTATAGGAAGAATAAGTTCTTGAGAGACATTAGACACTACTTATGGGATGAGCCATACTTGTACAAGTAGTGTTTAGACGGTGTTTTCAGATGATGCGTAACGGAGGAAGAAGTCCCTGGTATTCTCTTTTATTGCCATGGTTCTAATTATGCAGGACACTTTGCTACTTTCAAGATGGTGTCCAAGGCTCTACAAGCTGGTTTCTGGTGGCGGACTATGTTTAGAGATGCTCATGCCTTCGTCTCTAAGTGTGATTCATGTCAAAGGCAAGGGAACATAAGCAAGAGAAACGAGATGCCTCAGAATTTTATCTTGGAGGTTGAGGTGTTCGATGTTTGGGGTATTGATTTCATGGGTCCATTTCCATCTTCTTATGGGAATCAATACATCCTTGTAACAGTGGACTACGATGTCTAAATGGGTTGAAGCGCTGGCTAGTCCAACCAATGATGCCAAGGTGGTTTTGAAGATGTTCAAGTCTGTGATCTTTCCACGTTTCGGTGTACCTCGAGTTGTGATCAGCGATGGTGGATCTCACTTCATCAACAAGATCTTTGAGGGTCTTTTGAAGAAGCATGGAGTAAAGCATAAGGTAGCCACTCCATACCATCCGCAGACGAGTGGACAAGTTGAGATTTCCAATAGGGAGATCAAGAGCATTCTGCAGAAGACTGTAAATACCACAAGGAATGATTGGGCCGTGAAACTTGATGACGCTCTTTGGACGTATAGGACTGCTTACAAGAAACCTTTGGGAACGACACCATTCCATCTCGTCTATGGGAAGTCTTGTCATCTTCCAGTGGAGCTCGAATACAAGGCAGCTTGGGCCGTTAAGTTGTTGAATTTTGACATCAAGCCTGCTTCTGAGAGATGTTTGATGCGACTTAACGAGCTAGATGAGATTCGTCATATGGCCTACGAGACGTTGTGTTGCTGGAGGTAAGACCATATGGCCTACATTCGTAATCTGATCTATTCATCATTAAGGAGGTAAGACCGTATGGAGCTGTTGTGTTGCTGGACACTGCATGAAGTGAATGTGTGGTTAATGGTTAACGCCTAAAGCCATAACTTGCTGACACCGAAATCACTAAAGGAGACACCATTCCCCTCAGTGATCCGCCTCAAGCCTAGACGGCATCCGAGCCAAGCTCGTGACTCAAAACAAGCGCTGGGTGGGAGGTAACCCACTGGTAAGTGTACATACTTAGTTTTTCATTTGTTTTCTAATTTTTAGTTTTGGTTTTCACCGTTTCGGTTCAAAAAAAAAAAAGGGGGGGGGAGGAGGGTCAGATCGATCGATCCAAGCTGAGATTGGTCGATCCAACAAAGCGAGATATTTCAGATCGATCGATATGTGCCCGATTGATTGATCCAACAACAGATGGATCGATCCAGGGACCAGGATGGTTGAGTCCCAGAGGACCAACAACTCCATGATGCAGAGGATTTGGGGAGCGCTTTCCAGACTTACATGCCCACGACCACCCTCCTGTTTTCGAGCCTTTGACACTGGTAGACTGGCTCCCACTACTGCTGCTCCTGATGTTGCTGGTCACAGGATTTGAGATGAGGATGAGTCGGATGATGGACCATGCCTATCTAGGCGTAGGAGAGCATCGGGAGTGCGAGAGAGTGTCAGCCCAGATGACCGCGTTTGACTGCAGTATCCTCTCTATCTCCCTTGTACTTTTTCCTTTTCCATTTTTCTTATATGTACTTTTTGCGTAAGTCGTATCCTTCTTCTGGTTTATTTTCACATCGGAGACGGTGTGAAGTAAGTCTGGGGAAGGGTATTTGCTGGGACTAATGCCACTTTTTTTTGTTTTGTTTCTCTTGAGTCATTTTGATATTTTTATTGAGTCAGTTCAAGATGTTTTATTGAGTCAAAATTTTGTTGGGTATTATGACTTTTCTCTTGTTTTGTTGGTTGATTTTTCTATCTTAGTGACCATTATTGCAGAATCCCTTCCGATCCGACTAATGAAAATTCAAAGACTGACCAACTAACTAGAGACATCCACATTTCCAACAGAATTCACTAAGCCCGAGCTAATTTATGAGCTCTTCCTTTTATCTCAGCAGACGTGATTAATGTTCATAGAGCTTGACTCCTCATTCGTTGCCTGACAAATGCATCCCGTGTGAAATATAATGGTACTCCTCTCGCTTATTCTAAATTTAATAAAAGTATAAAATATGAAAGGATTTTCTTTCGAGTAAAGGGTTAGGAAAATTTCCTGTGATCCCATTATTTTACTTCGAGAGGAATGATCACACAAAGGTTGGAAGCGAGGTTAGAAAAATTTTCCGTGATACCATTATTCGCCTACACCTTTGAAAAAAAAAAACAAAAGATGAAAACAAAGAATAAGTCTGGGGGAGAGAAAGAGTACCAATGATTGTATGGATGGTTGTAATGGCATTGGACGGGAATGAGTCTATAAGGTTATTGGCATTGAGATCACTGATGAGACTTAGCAATGAAAGGCTTGTGGAAGATGTTGCGAAATTGTGGGTTAAATCTGGAAAGCTGCGAATGTCTGCGGAGAAGTACATAGTGGTTCGATTGAGATTGGTTTTGAAATATGTGGATTATGAGGTGAATGGTCATTACAACGTTCTAAAGAAAAGGTGAGTTCCCGTGATTTTCAAACCTCGGCTCTATTCTTAGTGTTTGCTTGAGGACAACCAAAACGCTAAGTCTAGGAGAGTTGCTGTATTGCATTTTTAACGCATTTTAACCAAAGTTTTCAATGGTTTCACGAGGCTTTTCAATGATTTTAGTGTCTTTTCAGGGTTGGAAAGCATTTGGTAGTAACCTAAGGTATAAGGAGCATGAAATGAAGAATAATGAGCACAAAGGAGGCTAGATCGATCGATCCACTATTGGATCGATCGACCCAAAACACGGGGAAAATGTAGATCGACCAGTGAAGCTGAGATCGATCGATCCAAAACCCCGAGACTTTTCAGATCGACTTGTTTTACTTCAGATCGATCGTGCTACATTCAGATCGATCGATCCAATCATGGATCGATCGATCTATGCTTTTTCTCCCAAAAAAAGGAAATTTTCAATTTCCTATTTTTATTGGATTTTGCCATTTATTTTCATCCAGAACGTTTTTAATATATATATTCGAGTTTGAGCCATTGTTTAGGCTAAGCTTTTCATACTCTTTCATATCTATTCAGACTTTTTGGTTTTCTGCAATCTTTAAGCTATGGAAGACGAATCTCTGACTCTACAATCGTTGAGAAGATTTCTGAACACTTTTTGAGTTATTTTATTGATTATGAGTTTTTCTTCATCTCCTTCTGCTTCCTTTGCTTCCATGTCTGAGTAGTTCCCTAGTTAGGTTTAGGGTATTCAAAGGAATTTATGAATCGCTGAATCACACATAGATAAAGATTTATTAATTTGTCTTCACTTATCGTTGTTCTTACTGCTTAGATTAAATTGATCACTTAGTCTCTGATTTTAGGTTTAATCTATTCATCAAAATTGTTACAGGTTGCTAGATAGAACATAGGTGAGAAAATTCTCCTTAGCCAACGAAAGTTGATGTTAAGGTAATTTGTGAACATATGAAACCTGCTCGTTAATACTTGTTTAGAATTCTAAGATCAAACGACAGTTTAGATTCTTAGGTTGCTAGATAAAGTAGTTGATACCACGAAAGTGGATTGGTTATACATTCATGTTTGAGTTTGAGACTGTGCTTTATCGTTTCCTGAATAGTTGTCTGTTCATGATCTCTGAATTCCTGCAAATTGTCCAAGACTTAACGCTTGCTTTTAATTGATTTTACATCATTTTTACATTGCTATTTTGTTTCGCTTTTCAACAAACAACCATATTGTCATCTTAACTTAGTTTCATCCATTATAATTCGTAGCGTTTCACTTGGTTTTCATGGATTTTATCCCTAAATACTACTTCGTTTGCTGTGCACTTGCAGTGATATTTTAGGGTTAAAACTCGTTGTATCAGTCAGTTAGTTGATAAATGAATCCACATATGCAAAAAGATAAATGCAATTATTTGCAGAGGTTGTATGAGTATGAGCTATGTGGGTTGATCTTATATGTTCATGTCACAAGGAAAGGAGACATGACCAATTGAAAAAAGAATGCCACGTCTCAACAAGTATAAATGTTACAGCGTGAGAGCCTCGTGTAACACCCTGCCTTGAAAATATATGCAGGCCGGTTTGAAACTTTAAAAATCATTCCGATTTAAAACATTTTTCATCGATCAAAAATGCAATATAATATGAATATAATACTGAAACTTTATTAATAAAAATCTGAAACCAAAATAGCGTAATGTCAGAGGGCAACAATAACGTTTTATTGATATAACTGAAAAATCCTCCGAATCCAATATATCTAAATATTTGATGTCTCTATAGTTTTGCACATCAACTTGAAATAATTAATTATTAATAGTATCACAAAAGATGCACGAGAAATTGGATTACTCGGTCAAGATGGTCATTTCTGCCCACATGCAATTACGATGTCAAAAAACAATCCAATCAACCAATATAAACCATACTAGCAACCTATTAATCTATTTTCCATTTTCCATTCATTTTACCATTTCTATTACTTATCCATCTATAACATTTTTAACCCAGAATGCCATCTAACACTTCTAAAGATAAACGACCTGAAAGTGAAACAATCCCAAAGAATATATACATGTTTCGAAAGCCCGAACCCTGAAAGGAGAAAATTGCCTGAAGATCAATGATCTTGAAGATCATATCTTGATTCTAAAAGTCATAAAGGCCCAATTCTTAATATTCCACTAGTTATTTCCTTAATCAACTTAGCATTCAATGGTTTTATTTCCTTAAAAGGCTAAGCATGCGATAAGCTGATTAAGACCAATGTCACAATCTACTCATAAACATCATAGCCAAAACATGCGGCATCCACACATAATCAAACATGCTTAAAATCCAAGCACATGAAAAACGTTCAACGAATATCTTGGAATCAAAAATAAAAATCAAAGAGAGAATTTGAAAACATTGCACGACCATTAGTCTCTTCCTCGCCTTAGCTAATCTAGCAGGTTCAAAGACTTTGAACTATTCCTATGTTTCCTAGCAAAAATTCATACAATTTGATGTGCATAAGTTTCAACATCAAAATGGTCACAACCACATGGGCATGTGATGGGGTGTGAGAGTTTTAAATTTATAAATCCTAAAAATTAGCTTCAAGGGCACAAACAATCACAGTAGTACTTAGGAGTCGAACCACGTTACGAATTTATAAGACTCAACTTAAGTTAAGACAATATATATTGGGGTTTTAAGTTTATGAGAAATAAAATAAGCAAGTAAATAAAACAATTAAATAAAAATAAAATAAATCAACAATAGAAAAGTTAGGCAATAGGTAATGATGTGTCCATATTTTAATGGTTTTAGGCCTCGGTTTTTAACCATTTTTTTATGACTTCGCCTTGTGTTTTGCATACATTCATCGCATTTAGGTTAGTTTTCGCATTTTAGAGTCGTAGAGCATGCATGTATCTTTTTGGTCTATTTGAGTCTTCATTTAGGTACTTGGAGCATGCTTTGGACAAAGGATACCAAAATGAGCAAGAAGAAAGCAAGGAAGAACAAAGAACGGACGAGACGCCATCCGTCAAGCAACTCACCGGCCAGTGAGTCATCCGTCGAGCCACTCACCGGATGGCCACCAACGTAGAAGGAGAAGAAGAGCATCCGTCGAGCCACTCACTGGCCGGCGGTTGGCCATGCGGAAAAAGCCCATTTCCACCATTTTCAAGCCCATGGAGCTTACCCTAGTTTTCCTATCTAATTTCTCTATAAATACTATCCTTATGTAGCCAAACAACAACAAGTTTCTTCATTTTCTTAGTATATTGGTCTTTAGAGATATGAGGAAAACTTCTACTTTCTAGTGTAATTTTAATTAAGTCTTTAATTATATCTTTACTTTAATGCATTTTCTTATGTCCTTAATCTCATCTCTTTTCTTTGATTTTACTTACACCATGTTCATAAGTGATAGATCTCACTTGTGGTGATTGGGTAGAAAAGTGTTGGTGTTTGTTGGTTGATTAATGTTGAGATTCCTTTCTCTAGATGTAGTGCTAGTCCAAAGTTCTCCTTGGAAGCTTTGGACATGATCTTGTATCATTGTATCAAAGCTCTCTAGAGACATATCTCTTGTTTTAAAAAGGCTAGATTTTTATTTTGTCTCATCACTTAGAGAGCTCTTAATGCAAGATTGAGACTTTTTCACTCTTGATCTGGATCTTAAGCTTTTCCTTTACCTAGTAAGTTTGGGGAAATATTTGAAAAACTTTTTTCTGAGCTTGGTTACATAGCCATTTAGTCGTGGTTATATGAATCTTTGTGGTTTTGATGGACTTAGTAATTATGCTAGCTTAGTCATTGGGATGGAATGTGATAAGATCTTTCCACGGATTATTGCACTCTTAAGTTGGTTTGATGGATATGCCTTCAATCTAAGCTACTAACTCAAGATCAAGGTGTTGTGGATTGAAAGGTCACATAGAGGGTGCGGATTGGCCTCTGATTCACCACTCAACTCAGCCCCAGATATGACACACTCAGACGCCAAGATGAGGTTTTGTTGTTTGGATATGACTCACCAAGCAACAAATTTGTTCAAGAACAATTGAGAATCACTCTCAAGGAAATAAAAAAAATGATCAAAAGAAAAGTTGTTATTGATTTATGGTGTTACCTTTTATAAACGAAATTGTTTGTGGAATAATGCTAAAAGCAAAGCAACACAGAAACTAAGGCATTAACTAATGAAGACTGAATTAAATCTAAGTTTGAATAATGCCTCAGCTTCAGTCAACACCTTTTTTCCTTGTTTGGTGAAGACTTGGACGAAATTTGGTGAAGAAATAGAAGAATGGGCTTAGGCAAATGATCCGAAGGCCCCTTGATTAACTTGAGCTTGTAACAACACCAAAGTGGTGTGTTTCACTTCTTCCTCCATAAAGCCCAAGTGATCAGCTGCTGTACTAAGTAAAGAACTTAGTGTCTTGGAGAACCTCTTGGACCTTGCCCTTGTCATAGCTCCAGCTGGTACTTGCAATGCCTCCTCAGGTTCAAGCTCAGCTTCCTCAGGTTCTAGCTCATCCACGACAACAAGCTCAGCTTCAAGCTCTGGTTCAAGTTCCTCACTCCTTGTGCCATCCATGATCACATCATCCCCTCCCTCTTGAAAAGGATTTGACCTCAAATCTGGATCATCTGCCAAGAAAGGGATTAAGTCAGAAATGTTAAAACTTGAACTCACATTATACTTACCTTGTAAATCAACTTGATAGGCATTCTCATTGATCCTCCTGACTATCTTGAATGGTCCATCAACTCTAGGCATAAGCTTGGACTTTGTTTCTGCTGGAAACGGGTCCTTCCTCAAGTAAATCCAAACTTGATCTCCAACATCAAAGACAAGCTTGCGCCGGCCCTTATTTGCTTGCTTGGCATACTGCTTGGTCTTCTCCTCAATGTTCTTTCTAGCTCTCTCATGGATATGTTTAATAAGTTCAGCTTTCTTTTTCCCATCTAAGCTAGTTCTTTCACTCAAAGGCAAAGGGATTAGATCCAAAGGAGACAAAGGATTAAAGCCATAAACAATTTGAAATGGAGAATACTTAGTAGCTGAATGAACAGAATGGTTGTATGCAAACTCAACATGTGGTAAGCAATCTTCCCAAGTTCTTAGATTCTTTTTAATGACAGCCCTTAACAAAGTAGACAAAGTCCTATTCACTACTTCTGTTTGTCCAGCAGTTTGTGGGTGACAAGTAGTTCAAAACAACAACTTAGTACCTAACTTAGACCAAAGAGTTTTCCAGAAGTAACTTAAGAACTTAGTGTCCCTATCAGAAACAATGGTTCTAGGCATGCCATTCAAACGAATGGTCTCTTTAAAGAACAAATCAGCAATGTGCAATGCATCATCTGTTTGGTGACATGGAATAAAATGTGCCATTTTAGAAAATCTATCTACAACCACAAAGATAGAATCCTTTCCTGTACTAGTCCTAGGCAACCCAAGCACAAAATCCATAGATATGTCATTCCAAGGATGAGTAGGAATAGGCAGAGGAGTATACATACAATTGGGCTGCACTTTGGACTTAGATTGTTTGCAAGTAACACACTTGCCACAGATCTTCTCCACGTCTTTCTTCAAGTGTGGCCAATAGAAATGATCTTGTACCACCTTAAGTGTCTTGGCTATCCCAAAATGCCCCATCAGACCTCCTCCATGAGCTTCCCTAACAAGCAAATCTCTTAAAGAATAATTAGGAATGCATAAACGGTTTCCAAAGAACAAGAATCCATCATGTATAAAGAACTTGCCAAAAGCAAATTTAGAACAAGCAAGGAATGGTTCTTTGAAGTCAAGATCAGTCTCATACAGTTCCTTAACTTGCTCAAATCCAAGAATCTTAGCATCCAGAGTAGAGATAAGTACATACCTTCTAGACAAAGCATCAGCAACAATGTTTTCTTTACCTTTTTTGTACTTAATTACATAAGAAAAAGTTTCAATGAATTCTACCCATCTGGCATGTCTTTTGTTGAGCTTTTGCTGTCTCTTTAAGTGCTTGAGAGTCTCATGATCAGTGTGCACCATGAATTCCTTGGGCCAAAGGTAATGCTGCCAAGATTGCAAAGTTCTCACCAGTGCATAGAGTTCCTTATCATATGTGGGGTAGTTGAGTGTGGCTCCTCGTAGTTTCTCACTGAAGTAAGCAATGGGCTTCCTATCCTGCATCAAGACAGCACCAATACCAACTCCTGAGACATCACATTCAATCTCAAAAGTTTTGAGGAAATCATGTAAAACAAGAAGAGGTGCATTAGTGAGCTTCTTTTTTAAAGCCTGGAATGAGTCCTCCTGAGCTTGCTCCCACTTGAATCCGACATTCTTCTTGATCACTTCAGTGAGAGGAGCTGCTATTGTGCTGAAGTCCTTGACAAATCTTCTGTAGAAGCCATCAAGACCATGAAAGCTCCTGACTTCTCCCACGGTTTTAGGACTTGGCCAATCTCTAAAAGCCTTAATCTTCTCCTCATCCACCTTGATGCCATCTGTACCCACAACAAAACCCAAAAACACGAGATTATCTGTCCCAAAACTGCATTTCTTCAAGTTAGCCTAAAGCTTTTCTTTTCTAAGCACTTCTATAACTAATTTCAAGTGACTAGCATGTTCATCAAGTGTTTTGCTGTAGACCAGAATATCATCAAAATAAACTACAACAAAAACTCTTATGAAAGCTCTTAAAACATGTTTCATTAATCTCATGAAGGTGCTAGGTGCATTTGTTAAACCAAAGGGCATAACAAGCCATTCATACAACCCTAGCTTAGTTTTAAAAGCAGTTTTCCATTCATCCCCTTCCTTCATCCTAATTTGATGATAACCACTTTTCAAATCAATTTTAGAGAAGACACATGAACCATGAAGCTCATCTAGCATATGATCAAGTCTAGGGATAGGATGTATGTACTTAACTATGATGTTGTTGATTGCTCTACAATCCACACACATGCACCAGCTGCCATCTTTCTTGGGTACAAGGAGAACTGGAACAGCACAAAGACTCATGCTTTTTCTGATATATCCCTTCTCCATGAGCTCATTGATCTGTCATTAAAGCTCTTTTCTCTCAACATGATTGGTCCTGTATGCTTGGAAGAGAGGAGCCTGGAACAAAGTCTATCTGGTGCTCAATGCCTCTAATTGGTGGTAAGCCATCTGGATTCTCCTCTGGAAATACATCACTAAAACCTTACAAAAGAGATTCAAACTCACTTGGCAGCTCTAGTACAATGTTAGAAGAATTCGTTAGTGTTTCTTTATAAACCAGTAAAAGCATAGGTTGATGAGAAAACAAAGCCTTCTTGATTTCACCAATTTTAATAAAGAAATTTGAATGCCTTACTTGTTTTGGCTCGGCCTCCTTGGTATGTTTGGAATCATGGTCTGGCTTGGTTTGCTTATTTCTTTTTTTTAGAAGCATTTGATTCTGGTGTACTTCCTGTGGTGACAAAGGTGCCAAAGTGATCCTCTTTCCCTGATGCTCAAAGGTGTGGCGGTTTGTGTAGCCATCATGTGTCACCTTCTTATCATATTGCCAAGGTCTCCCAAGAAAGATATGGCCAGCCTACATAGGATCTGATCAGTATACCTTCCAATAGTGACGGGAACTAACACTTGTTTGCTCACTCTCATTTCTCCTTCTTCACTTAGCCATTGAAGTGAGTAGGGCCTAGGATGTTTTCTTACACTCAAACCAAGCTTCTGGACCAGTGTCTCACTAGCCACATTGGTGTAGCTGCCCCCATCTACAATAAGACTACAGACTTTGTCCTGGACAAAACACCTAGTGTGGAAAAGATTTTCCCTCTGCTCATGCTCCTGAGGCTTAGATTGAACATTTAAGGCTCTCCTAGTGACCAGAAGCTCTCCATGGGCTGCGTAGTCCACTTGTTCTTCCTCTTATTCTGTGGCTGGTGCCTCATCGTCTAATTCAACCTCTCCATTTTCCAGAATGATCATAACCTTTTTGTTGGAGTATTCATTAGCATAGTGCCCCCACACCATGACACTTAAAGCATTTAACATCTCTGGTTCTGTTGGTAGGAGCTCCAGTCTTTCCTTTGACATCATTGACAAATTGGTTAGTCTTAAAATCAGGAATTGGCTTAACCACAGGCTTACCTTTGTCTTGATAGCTAGGTTTGGCAATTGGTGCATAGGTAGGCTTAGAGTATCCTCTCCTTTTGACTTGTTGCTCAATCAAGATAGCCTTGTGCAACATCTCTTCCATGCATTCATACTCTTGCATTTCAACCTATCTTGTATCTCACGATTAAGTCCTCCTTGAAACCTAGCCATGGTTGATTCTGGATCCTCATCGCATCAACTTTGATCATTAGAGTCTCCATCTCTTGGAAGTAATCCTCCACACTCCTACTCCCTTGAGTTAATCTCATAAGCTTCTGGTGTAGATCTCTGTGATAGTGGCTTGGCACAAAATGTTTCCTCATGAGATTGGCCAGCTCTTCCCATGTAGAGATGGGTCTTTCACCTGATCTTCTCCTGTTGGTCACGAGTTGATCCCACCAGTTAATAGCATAACCATTAAACTCAGTGGCAGCCAATTTAACACCTTTTTGATTTCTGTGTAGTTTTGGCAATCAAAGATCAACTCAATCTTTCTCTCCCATTCCAAATAGGCATCTGGATCATTTTTGCCATAGAATGCTGGAATTTTGAGCTTGAGGCCTCCAAGGTTGTCATCTGGCCTTCTTCTAGTGGTATTTTCTTCTTCACGAGTTCTATTACTCCTGCCTCTCCTGGTTGGTCTCTGGCTCCCAGCTGAAGAATTGTTATAATACTCTTCCTCTCTGTCCTGGTCTGTCTCTGAAGAGTTCTAGCTCTCCTAGTAGGCACATCTCGTGGCCTCCCTTGTTGGTCCTCTTGAACCATGTCCAACCTAGCATGTATTTCTTCTAGCCCTGCATTGAAAAGACGTGACATTTCACCAGTTAGAGCTTTTGA